>JABSNV010001188.1:0-152944 GCA_024085815.1 Flaveria linearis
GATTACCATTACGATTACCATTACGATTACCATTACGATTACCATTACGATTACCATTACGATTACCATTACGTTACCATTACGATTACCATACGATTACCATTACGATTACCATTACGATTACCATTACGATTACCATTACGATTACCATTACGATTACCATTACGATTACCATTACGATTACCATTACGATTACCATTACGATTACCATTACGATTACCATTACGATTACCATTACGATTACCATTACGATTACCATTACGATTACCATTACGATTACCATTACGATTACCATTACGATTACCATTACGATTACCATTACGATTACCATTACGATTACCATTACGATTACCATTACGATTACCATTACGATTACCATTACGATTACCATTACGATTACCATTACGATTACCATTACGATTACCATTACGATTACCATTACGATTACCATTACGATTACCATTACGATTACCATTACGATTACCATTACGATTACCATTACGATTACCATTACGATTACCATTACGATTACCATTACGATTACCATTACGATTACCATTACGATTACCATTACGATTACCATTACGATTACCATTACGATTACCATTACGATTACCATTACGATTACCATTACGATTACCATTACGATTACCATTACGATTACCATTACGATTACCATTACGATTACCATTACGATTACCATTACGATTACCATTACGATTACCATTACGATTACCATTACGATTACCATTACGATTACCATTACGATTACCATTACGATTACCATTACGATTACCATTACGATTACCATTACGATTACCATTACGATTACCATTACGATTACCATTACGATTACCATTACGATTACCATTACGATTACCATTACGATTACCATTACGATTACCATTACGATTACCATTACGATTACCATTACGATTACCATTACGATTACCATTACGATTACCATTACGATTACCATTACGATTACCATTACGATTACCATTACGATTACCATTACGATTACCATTACGATTACCATTACGATTACCATTACGATTACCATTACGATTACCATTACGATTACCATTACGATTACCATTACGATTACCATTACGATTACCATTACGATTACCATTACGATTACCATTACGATTACCATTACGATTACCATTACGATTACCATTACGATTACCATTACGATTACCATTACGATTACCATTACGATTACCATTACGATTACCATTACGATTACCATTACGATTACCATTACGATTACCATTACGATTACCATTACGATTACCATTACGATTACCATTACGATTACCATTACGATTACCATTACGATTACCATTACGATTACCATTACGATTACCATTACGATTACCATTACGATTACCATTACGATTACCATTACGATTACCATTACGATTACCATTACGATTACCATTACGATTACCATTACGATTACCATTACGATTACCATTACGATTACCATTACGATTACCATTACGATTACCATTACGATTACCATTACGATTACCATTACGATTACCATTACGATTACCATTACGATTACCATTACGATTACCATTACGATTACCATTACGATTACCATTACGATTACCATTACGATTACCATTACGATTACCATTACGATTACCATTACGATTACCATTACGATTACCATTACGATTACCATTACGATTACCATTACGATTACCATTACGATTACCATTACGATTACCATTACGATTACCATTACGATTACCATTACGATTACCATTACGATTACCATTACGATTACCATTACGATTACCATTACGATTACCATTACGATTACCATTACGATTACCATTACGATTACCATTACGATTACCATTACGATTACCATTACGATTACCATTACGATTACCATTACGATTACCATTACGATTACATTACGATTACCATTACGATTACCATTACGATTACCATTACGATTACCATTACGATTACCATTACGATTACCATTACGATTACCATTACGATTACCATTACGATTACCATTACGATTACCATTACGATTACCATTACGATTACCATTACGATTACCATTACGATTACCATTACGATTACCATTACGATTACCATTACGATTACCATTACGATTACCATTACGATTACCATTACGATTACCATTACGATTACCATTACGATTACCATTACGATTACCATTACCATTACCATTACCATTACCATTACCATTACCATTACCATTACCATTACCATTACCATTACCATTACCATTACCATTACCATTACCATTACCATTACCATTACCATTACCATTACCATTACCATTACCATTACCATTACCATTACCATTACCATTACCATTACCATTACCATTACCATTACCATTACCATTACCATTACCATTACCATTACCATTACCATTACCATTACCATTACCATTACCATTACCATTACCATTACCATTACCATTACCATTACCATTACCATTACCATTACCATTACCATTACCATTACCATTACCATTACCATTACCATTACCATTACCATTACCATTACCATTACCATTACCATTACCATTACCATTACCATTACCATTACCATTACCATTACCATTACCATTACCATTACCATTACCATTACCATTACCATTACCATTACCATTACCATTACCATTACCATTACCATTACCATTACCATTACCATTACCATTACCATTACCATTACCATTACCATTACCATTACCATTACCATTACCATTACCATTACCATTACCATTACCATTACCATTACCATTACCATTACCATTACCATTACCATTACCATTACCATTACCATTACCATTACCATTACCATTACCATTACCATTACCATTACCATTACCATTACCATTACCATTACCATTACCATTACCATTACCATTACCATTACCATTACCATTACCATTACCATTACCATTACCATTACCATTACCATTACCATTACCATTACCATTACCATTACCATTACCATTACCATTACCATTACCATTACCATTACCATTACCATTACCATTACCATTACCATTACCATTACCATTACCATTACCATTACCATTACCATTACCATTACCATTACCATTACCATTACCATTACCATTACCATTACCATTACCATTACCATTACCATTACCATTACCATTACCATTACCATTACCATTACCATTACCATTACCATTACCATTACCATTACCATTACCATTACCATTACCATTACCATTACCATTACCATTACCATTACCATTACCATTACCATTACCATTACCATTACCATTACCATTACCATTACCATTACCATTACCATTACCATTACCATTACCATTACCATTACCATTACCATTACCATTACCATTACCATTACCATTACCATTACCATTACCATTACCATTACCATTACCATTACCATTACCATTACCATTACCATTACCATTACCATTACCATTACCATTACCATTACCATTACCATTACCATTACCATTACCATTACCATTACCATTACCATTACCATTACCATTACCATTACCATTACCATTACCATTACCATTACCATTACCATTACCATTACCATTACCATTACCATTACCATTACCATTACCATTACCATTACCATTACCATTACCATTACCATTACCATTACCATTACCATTACCATTACCATTACCATTACCATTACCATTACCATTACCATTACCATTACCATTACCATTACCATTACCATTACCATTACCATTACCATTACCATTACCATTACCATTACCATTACCATTACCATTACCATTACCATTACCATTACCATTACCATTACCATTACCATTACCATTACCATTACCATTACCATTACCATTACCATTACCATTACCATTACCATTACCATTACCATTACCATTACCATTACCATTACCATTACCATTACCATTACCATTACCATTACCATTACCATTACCATTACCATTACCATTACCATTACCATTACCATTACCATTACCATTACCATTACCATTACCATTACCATTACCATTACCATTACCATTACCATTACCATTACCATTACCATTACCATTACCATTACCATTACCATTACCATTACCATTACCATTACCATTACCATTACCATTACCATTACCATTACCATTACCATTACCATTACCATTACCATTACCATTACCATTACCATTACCATTACCATTACCATTACCATTACCATTACCATTACCATTACCATTACCATTACCATTACCATTACCATTACCATTACCATTACCATTACCATTACCATTACCATTACCATTACCATTACCATTACCATTACCATTACCATTACCATTACCATTACCATTACCATTACCATTACCATTACCATTACCATTACCATTACCATTACCATTACCATTACCATTACCATTACCATTACCATTACCATTACCATTACCATTACCATTACCATTACCATTACCATTACCATTACCATTACCATTACCATTACCATTACCATTACCATTACCATTACCATTACCATTACCATTACCATTACCATTACCATTACCATTACCATTACCATTACCATTACCATTACCATTACCATTACCATTACCATTACCATTACCATTACCATTACCATTACCATTACCATTACCATTACCATTACCATTACCATTACCATTACCATTACCATTACCATTACCATTACCATTACCATTACCATTACCATTACCATTACCATTACCATTACCATTACCATTACCATTACCATTACCATTACCATTACCATTACCATTACCATTACCATTACCATTACCATTACCATTACCATTACCATTACCATTACCATTACCATTACCATTACCATTACCATTACCATTACCATTACCATTACCATTACCATTACCATTACCATTACCATTACCATTACCATTACCATTACCATTACCATTACCATTACCATTACCATTACCATTACCATTACCATTACCATTACCATTACCATTACCATTACCATTACCATTACCATTACCATTACCATTACCATTACCATTACCATTACCATTACCATTACCATTACCATTACCATTACCATTACCATTACCATTACCATTACCATTACCATTACCATTACCATTACCATTACCATTACCATTACCATTACCATTACCATTACCATTACCATTACCATTACCATTACCATTACCATTACCATTACCATTACCATTACCATTACCATTACCATTACCATTACCATTACCATTACCATTACCATTACCATTACCATTACCATTACCATTACCATTACCATTACCATTACCATTACCATTACCATTACCATTACCATTACCATTACCATTACCATTACCATTACCATTACCATTACCATTACCATTACCATTACCATTACCATTACCATTACCATTACCATTACCATTACCATTACCATTACCATTACCATTACCATTACCATTACCATTACCATTACCATTACCATTACCATTACCATTACCATTACCATTACCATTACCATTACCATTACCATTACCATTACCATTACCATTACCATTACCATTACCATTACCATTACCATTACCATTACCATTACCATTACCATTACCATTACCATTACCATTACCATTACCATTACCATTACCATTACCATTACCATTACCATTACCATTACCATTACCATTACCATTACCATTACCATTACCATTACCATTACCATTACCATTACCATTACCATTACCATTACCATTACCATTACCATTACCATTACCATTACCATTACCATTGTAACATCTCGTATTTTCGTTAACTTCGTTAATGCTTGTAAGGACCGATCTGTCATTTAATGGAACTTTGAGGACTTGTTATGTTATTTTTAGATCTTTAATGCATATGCAATTGTTTAATCGAACATAAAAACAATAATAATGATAATAATACAATCAATGATAATAATAATAAATAATATTCTTAATCTTGTAATAATATAAATTTTATCATGTTAAAACTTGAAATTTCTTAATTCTTACATAAAATGTTAATATTAATAATCACAGGGACTAAATGTAACTTATATTGGAAACTAAAACCCAAACTTTGGGTCAAAATGGAACAAAGGTAAACTGCAGGGACCAAAGTTGTAAAGTCGCAAAAGTTTAACCCAAACCACCCCCCCTATCCCGTCTTTCCGGCCAGCCGCCAGCCATCACCGGCCGCGGCTCCGGCCACCATTGAAACCGCTTTTTCAATACGATTTTTAACCCACAACCGTTTCCAATCGATTCAGGAACATGATTCGAACTCTTAATGCCTTTTAATTTCGTTTAATCAACAGTTACAAACACAATTCGATTGAATAACCGAAACCTTTTAATCTAATAGCCGTTCGACAATTAAAACTTAATAATAATCAAATTAAAGGACCCATAATCGAACGTTTAACCAGTCTAAAGCTATTACCAATTCCAATTTCACCTGAAAAACGCATTTGATCCACATTCAATCATCATCTTCATTCGCGACCTGCATTCTAACCGAGATCCATGTTCGAAGCCATGTTAATCACCATAGACAGGGGTCTTTTGCTTATTATCGATCATATAACCTATATACAAGGTTAATTTGATTACCATTAAGGATTGCTCATCCATTTGAGTACCCACGGCCGCGACCTGTTCTTCGTTTGGATCATCTTCAACTCAAAAATTATACGGGTAATTGTTCACGCTCACATACTCGGTTTTACTTGGGGATTAAAAGCCCCAGGTTTAATTTCTTAATCATAATCGAATTGGGGATCGATTTGGAATGAAACGATTCTAGGGTTCATACTTTGATTTGGGGTTTTGCTAATTTGGTTATTTAATAATTAAAACCTGTGTTCTATCGCGGCTGAGAGCCTTGGTTCACTGGTTAAGACTCTGCATTCTCAACATGAGGTCCCGGGTTCGAACCCGGGTACCCTCATGTATTTTTTTTAAGGCTTTTCAGTTATATATTAATTTTAGAAAATTTTATTAAATATAAAAATAATTTTTATAAACTATAAATATTTTTTTAAACATCAAACAAATTTCTGAAAATTTATTTTTTATAATATCTTAACATTTTATTTTATTTTATTAAAACAAATAATATAACTAGTTGAATAGTTTATAAAATAGACTTTAAAATTTGTTTATCTTAACAAAACATTACAATTAGATTATTTTCTTGTTTTAGCTTACTAATTATTATTTATTTCAAATAATAAATAATAAATCGTTTAGTCTAAACGTTATTCTTTTAAAGGCAAATTATTTTTATCTATCTTTATATTTAAATAGTTTTCTTTTAAAATAATTAAATAATTATTAGACATGAAACAATAAATCTTAATAATATTAATTTTTTTTATAAATATTATTTTCTTATAAAGTATACTTTAACAAATGGTCTAGATTAATAATTTTTATTAATCAATATGTTATTCCTATTATTTTAAACAATTATAAAGATATAATTACATATTAAACCTTATCAATGTTTATACTTAAAGTCATCTCTAAAATACTTAAATATATAATTCTTCTAATGGCGTCAAAATGTAAATAATTATTTATCAAAACCCTTAAATCCATCAAAACCCTAATTCTTATTTGAATGTTAATCATATTATTAATTTTCATCTTGTAATATATATTTAGGTGCCTTGTAATTAACACTTTGGGATTATCTTTTGGATCTTACTTTAATCTTTTACATCATCTTGTAATGCCTTTATCAATGTGAGTATTTCCATACCCCTTTTTCTTATTTTCACACTTTGGGGTGAAACATGTTAACTTATATTATTGCACTTGTAAACTTATTCGAGACTTGTAAACTTTATGGCAATTTATTTAAAGTTGTGGTTAGTTGAACTTTTGTGGTTACCATGTTATGGCATTATATGTACAATCATTAACTATTGCTAGCCCAGCGAAGTCATAGATCTATGGGACAGACAACCTATTTGGTGCTAAAGTCGATGAACTGCCGACTCCTAGGAGCCGTATGCTTGTGCACTAGGGAACCAAATACACTTAGCTGATCATATATACTTTTAATGTATAAGACTTGTAAACTTTGTCGAGGTTTGATTGTTGCATTGTTCATAACATCCCTAATCACTTTATTCACTAACTTATGACTTGAATTGCCATCTTTTATATACTTATGTATTGAAAACTATGGAATGCTCACCAACATTTTTATGTTGACCTTTTATTTTTAACATGTTTCAGGAATAACCCAAGAATGTGTTCTACTCTTTGAAGCTTATCTCACTTAGGACTGGACTTAGAGAAATAAACATTGATCTTGTTACTTTCAATCTTGTGTTCTTGATTTATCTTTATTTGAGCCTCTTACTTGTATTGTTACAATTAAATCTTTATTAATATATTTGGAATTAATAATAGCGTTATGTGGCTGTGAACAATCGTAACTCTCACACCTCGACGTTTCCGCCGTCTAGGTTGGGGTGTGACAGATTGGTATCAGAGCCCATAACTATAGGGATTTAGGTTATTAGAAATGATGACCTAGACTATAGCTTATGCATGAACCTCATAGAAAGATCATTATACTTTTGTGCTTACTTATTGTTTGCGTGCTACATAATGCTATGCCTTTTATGCAACTTGATGCCTTAGCATAGGATTGCCTTATGTGTGCTTAAAACTTAGTTACTTGTCTCCCTAAACTTAACTTTGACTCTTTGACTCTCCCCGACAAATGAACTTCCTAAACCTATTCTCAACGACATGTGGAATCTACACTTATCATCGTGGGATTAATTCCTTAGACTCTATGTCTAATCTATGAAAATCTCATCAAGGTTTTGATTTCATGAACCTAAGAAATTTGTGTGACACATAGACACCTGTATTCTGGATTTCCTGGCAAAAGGCCTTCGGGCTAAGGCAAGCATATCGTATAAATCTCATTGCGAGACCAGTTATGCTTACCTGGGGATTTCTGGGATGAGTGATAAACTATGGTCAACATACACAAGTTTCTAAGGCCAATGGGTCAATTTACCTTGACATGTCAACGATTCCAAATGGTAATTACCAAATGGAACCATTCTCTTTGTATCTTAAAATCTTTGATTCCTTGAACTGGTTTCTTCTCATTCTTATCATACGTAATGTTCCTGTGATATTGAACTCGTCTTACCTTTCAACTCCCACGTTTAAACACCGTTACATGTTAGGCGTTTCATGTAGCTATTTCTATACCTTGATCAACGTGTACATGACTCTTGTTATACCCAAAGATATGGGGAATCTAAACCGAATGATCTTTAAAACTTTAAATCGTTACTTATGGTTTTCAAATCTTCCTAAGGGTGTGTCCCATAACTAAAGACATTCAATATTGTAGGTGGAATTCCTACATCTCGGGATACTTTGCTAATTGAATGTTAATTTTGTTAACTCAAATATTATAAGTGGTCACTCACCTCAATGATCGAATAAACTAATTATAACTTTGTTACCACTTATAAGTACACGTGTCTTCAATAAGGTTATGGTTGACCACATAATTTGAGAAGTCCATGCATTTCCTTTCGATTATGAATCGAATGTTCACATCTCATTGTGGTGTTGAATAATTTCTGTCATTGATTTCGTTTTTCCGATTTAAACCATCCAAGATTAGAACACCACAACAAATTCCGTCATCTCAAACCTTGATCTTAAGCTTGTAAGAATGATTTTCTCTTTTGTTACATTGATGTAACTTGAAATTTTCTGAATTTCTAATTGATATTCTTTTTCTTTCCGCTGTTATGTCAAACTTCATACCGTTTTCACTATGGGAGATGCAAGAGTTTGTAAGTCAACCTATGACTAAGAACAATCGTATCTCCTAAATGATTCTAACTCATCAAAACAGGGGTGATTCCCTTACTTTGATGGTTCTCTATTTGTTTCGATAAATGGTTTCCAATCGTGTGTTTTATGAAATTTCATCCTCTGGATTAGGGTGATTTCCTTATCTTGAGGATTGACTTCAATTATTTTCTTTGGAATGGCATTTCACAAATGACATGATCTCACCAAAATAGGATTGAAACCCGTACTTTGGTGACAATTGTCAATTCCCGATTGTTTTCTTGTTATTATGAAATTCAATCATCAAGATAGGCGTGAATTCCATACCTTGATGATAATTCCATTTTCATGGATTGTATTTTCTCAAATTAAACGACCTCATCAAAGTAGGAGTGAATTCTGGATTTTGATGAAGAAGTTCATCCTATTATATTTTGTTTTTGTAAAACCTCACCGTTAAGATAGGGGAGACGTCTCTTACCTTAATGGTGAGTTACCTCGTCTTATTTCTGTAGATCCTCAACAATGAGTTGGAATCGAGCTTTTGATTAGTAAGTTAGAGGTCATACCTTGGGTATACACCATCAAGTTAGGAGTGAAAACCATACCTTGATGACTATTCTCATTTCTTGATCTTCAACTTACCAAGGTTGTAATCAAATGACGAGAAACATGTAGTAACTTGAAGGGTGAAACAATGTTAGTGTTTCGACCTATCAAGCCAAAGCAAGATCTCTGAACTTGAAAGGAGACCCGATCGCTCTAGGTGGATTTTGATTCCGAGCTTGGAGCATTTAAATTCTTAAATCGATTTCTTTCCCTTTATCCTCATGATTTGATTTGGTCTAGCTATATGGAACCATTTATTCCTTACTTATCGACTTTCCTTATGAGTTATCATTAAACCTGGTTGCGCGATGATAGCCTCTATTAAACAATCTTTCTGTTGAATAAAGACATTATCAACTTATGCTCATGTCCTTCTATTCATACGAATGATCTCAACTGTGCTCATGGGTTTGATGATTACGTATGCAGTCTATATTTGGAAATTTGTTACTTTGCAAAACATGTTTACAAATACCTTCTTATTGTTTGTGTCACTTCTTGAATCGCTTTTGAATCCTTAACCTTGAAAATCATTGGAATTCTATCTTGGTTTTGAACAACAAGACTCGTTATTATCCTCATTGCGATGTGGATATAAAGGTTCAGAAAATTTCGTAATTTGTAGTCATGGGTTTGGCATAAAAGAAAAGACATAACTTGGTATGTGCCCAAGTGTCTGACCGTCACATATGACAAAACCTAACTTATGTGTTCTTGTGAATCTCATGTTTAACTTCTCATCACTGAATGCCTCTTGTTTTAGATGTCATGATGACAATTGGTGCATTATAGACCAATTGGCTAGTTTCATATTGATTTATGTGGGATAACGGGTCGAGAAATTGACTTGTATCTGTTTCAAATATCCGTATACCATAGTATGGCGTTAAAATATCGATTGTTATTTTGGATGATCGATTCATTTTCTACTTTCAGTAATGTTCCTAATCATTATTGTGAACTTATTCCAAAATCTTCGCATATCGTATTATTCTTAGACCGATGGTTGGCAAAAAGAGAAATACATATTCACAGGATATGCGACGGTTAACTTTTCTTATCATTGTTAGTCTTTTATTGATTTCGAGACATCACTTTACCACCAAATTACATTCTGGAAGTTGTGACTTATAAATCTAAGGTACCACGGTAACTCGTCATCATTTTCCAACTTTTCAACTCAAAATGTCTCGTATTTCACTCGAAGAGTTCAAGTTGGCATATATTATGTCAAGAATCTTGTAAGATTCCATAAAGTGAAACGTTTCACCTGTAATCAAACGTCAAACATTGTTCGTTGTACACTTACCTTGCATCATAATTCCTTGTTCACCTAAGTTTATTTTTAATTTCGGGACGAAATTCTTTTAAGTTGGGGAGACTGTAACATCTCGTATTTTCGTTAACTTCGTTAATGCTTGTAAGGACCGATCTGTCATTTAATGGAACTTTGAGGACTTGTTATGTTATTTTTAGATCTTTAATGCATATGCAATTGTTTAATCGAACATAAAAACAATAATAATGATAATAATACAATCAATGATAATATAATAATAAATAATATTCTTAATCTTGTAATAATATAAATTTTATCATGTTAAAACTTGAAATTTCTTAATTCTTACATAAAATGTTAATATTAATAATCACAGGGACTAAAATGTAACTTATATTGGAAACTAAAACCCAAACTTTGGGTCAAAATGGAACAAAGGTAAACTGCAGGGACCAAAGTTGTAAAGTCGCAAAAGTTTAACCCAAACCACCCCCCCTATCCCGTCTTTCCGGCCAGCCGCCAGCCATCACCGGCCGCGGCTCCGGCCACCATTGAAACCGCTTTTTCAATACGATTTTTAACCCACAACCGTTTCCAATCGATTCAGGAACATGATTCGAACTCTTAATGCCTTTTAATTTCGTTTAATCAACAGTTACAAACACAATTCGATTGAATAACCGAAACCTTTTAATCTAATAGCCGTTCGACAATTAAAACTTAATAATAATCAAATTAAAGGACCCATAATCGAACGTTTAACCAGTCTAAAGCTATTACCAATTCCAATTTCACCTGAAAAACGCATTTGATCCACATTCAATCATCATCTTCATTCGCGACCTGCATTCTAACCGAGATCCATGTTCGAAGCCATGTTAATCACCATAGACAGGGGTCTTTTGCTTATTATCGATCATATAACCTATATACAAGGTTAATTTGATTACCATTAAGGATTGCTCATCCATTTGAGTACCCACGGCCGCGACCTGTTCTTCGTTTGGATCATCTTCAACTCAAAAATTATACGGGTAATTGTTCACGCTCACATACTCGGTTTTACTTGGGGATTAAAAGCCCCAGGTTTAATTTCTTAATCATAATCGAATTGGGGATCGATTTGGAATGAAACGATTCTAGGGTTCATACTTTGATTTGGGGTTTTGCTAATTTGGTTATTTAATAATTAAAACCTGTGTTCTATCGCGGCTGAGAGCCTTGGTTCACTGGTTAAGACTCTGCATTCTCAACATGAGGTCCCGGGTTCGAACCCGGGTACCCTCATGTATTTTTTTTAAGGCTTTTCAGTTATATATTAATTTTAGAAAATTTTTATTAAATATAAAAATAATTTTTATAAACTATAAATATTTTTTTAAACATCAAACAAATTTCTGAAAATTTATTTTTATAATATCTTAACATTTTATTTTATTTTATTAAAACAAATAATATAACTAGTTGAATAGTTTATAAAATAGACTTTAAAATTTGTTTATCTTAACAAAACATTACAATTGGATTATTTTCTTGTTTTAGCTTACTAATTATTATTTATTTCAAATAATAAATAATAAATCGTTTAGTCTAAACGTTATTCTTTTAAAGGCAAATTATTTTTATCTATCTTTTATATTTAAATAGTTTTCTTTTAAAATAATTAAATAATTATTAGACATGAAACAATAAATCTTAATAATATTAATTTTTTTTATAAATATTATTTTCTTATAAAGTATACTTTAACAAATGGTCTAGATTAATAATTTTATTAATCAATATGTTATTCCTATTATTTTAAACAATTATAAAGATATAATTACATATTAAACCTTATCAATGTTTATACTTAAAGTCATCTCTAAAATACTTAAATATATAATTCTTCTAATGGCGTCAAAATGTAAATAATTATTTATCAAAACCCTTAAATCCATCAAAACCCTAATTCTTATTTGAATGTTAATCATATTATTAATTTTCATCTTGTAATATATATTTAGGTGCCTTGTAATTAACACTTTGGGATTATCTTTTGGATCTTACTTTAATCTTTTACATCATCTTGTAATGCCTTTATCAATGTGAGTATTTCCATACCCCTTTTTCTTATTTTCACACTTTGGGGTGAAACATGTTAACTTATATTATTGCACTTGTAAACTTATTCGAGACTTGTAAACTTTATGGCAATTTATTTAAAGTTGTGGTTAGTTGAACTTTTGTGGTTACCATGTTATGGCATTATATGTACAATCATTAACTATTGCTAGCCCAGCGAAGTCATAGATCTATGGGACAGACAACCTATTTGGTGCTAAAGTCGATGAACTGCCGACTCCTAGGAGCCGTATGCTTGTGCACTAGGGAACCAAATACACCTAGCTGATCATATATACTTTTAATGTATAAGACTTGTAAACTTTGTCGAGGTTTGATTGTTGCATTGTTCATAACATCCCTAATCACTTTATTCACTAACTTATGACTTGAATTGCCATCTTTTATATACTTATGTATTGAAAACTATGGAATGCTCACCAACATTTTTATGTTAACCTTTTATTTTTAACATGTTTCAGGAATAACCCAAGAATGTGTTCTACTCTTTGAAGCTTATCTCACTTAGGACTGGACTTAGAGAAATAAACATTGATCTTGTTACTTTCAATCTTGTGTTCTTGATTTATCTTTATTTGAGCCTCTTACTTGTATTGTTACAATTAAATCTTTATTAATATATTTGGAATTAATAATAGCGTTATGTGGCTGTGAACAATCGTAACTCTCACACCTCGACGTTTCCGCCGTCTAGGTTGGGGTGTGACAACCATTACCATTACCGCTACCGCTACCGCTACCGCTACCCTACCGCTACCGCTACCGCTACCGCTACCGCTACCGCTACCGCTACCGCTACCGCTACCGCTACCGCTACCGCTACGCTACCGCTACCGCTACCGCTACCGCTACCGCTACCGCTACCGCTACCGCTACCGCTACCCGCTACCGCTACCGCTACCGCTACCGCTACCGCTACCGCTACCGCTACCGCTACCGCTACCGCTACGCTACCGCTACCGCTACCGCTACCGCTACCGCTACCGCTACCGCTACCGCTACCGCTACCGCTACCGCTACCGCTACCGCTACCGCTACCGCTACCGCTACCGCTACCGCTACCGCTACCGCTACCGCTACCGCTACCGCTACCGCTACCGCTACCGCTACCCGCTACCGCTACCGCTACCGCTACCGCTACCGCTACCGCTACCGCTACCGCTACCGCTACCGCTACCGCTACCGCTACCGCTACCGCTACCGCTACCGCTACCGCTACCGCTACCGCTACCGCTACCGCTACCGCTACCGCTACCGCTACCGCTACCGCTACCGCTACCGCTACCGCTACCGCTACCGCTACCGCTACCGCTACCGCTACCGCTACCGCTACCGCTACCGCTACCGCTACCGCTACCGCTACCGCTACCGCTACCGCTACCGCTACCGCTATTATACCGCTATTATATATATATTATTATCTGCTAGAATACTACTTTATGTGTTTACACGTGTATTTAAATGAAAATTAAACGCACGCCCCCAACACAAAATATTCATAACCTTTGCACGATACAAGTACTCACAAAAAATCATACATGTACATACCATATTTTGTTTGCTCGTTTGTATACACACACTTAATTTCCACAACCATGATAAAATAGAAATTTACCAATTTCTTAATGCATATGCACATGACTCACATTCGTATTTTCCTTTCTGTTCTAATTTCTACATGCTTACCCAAACCATGCATGACACCACAACTACAATCATCTTCGACCAGCCCAAGCATCCATACACTAGAAACTAATTTATGAAATATGCAAGCCATAACAAAATCACCCTTATGAAGATGAACAACCCATGAGCCCACACGAATGCGCGATCGAACCAACATGTACACAACCTAGATATATATTATATATAAGCATGACATCTATATGAAACCCAATAGGTATATATTTATATATAGGCATGATATCTACATGTAATCCAAGATCATTATACATGAAAATCAGAGTCCACACATGCAAATACGTGACCTAAATAAACACACATACATATTCCCTATTGCACATGAACATCCCCACAAAAACGCAGCCAAACGTCCACACCGCACCTGCACAAAGTGACCCCAAAACTACACTGCGCGCAAAAGCACACGTCGTAGAATATACTCACACTAACAACATGCTGGAAACACACAATGCCAAGCTCAACTACATAAGCACTAAGCCGAACTCATGCCAACCCGATCCTATCTCCCCGAACGCGAAACCGTAACCCACGACAAAGTGTGTGATTAGGGTTACGAATGGGAGATGTATTCAATATGGGGGGATCGGTTATGGGTGCCAAGAGATGGGAGACGGAAGTTGAATGTGGATTTTTTCTTTGGATTTTTATAAGTTTGATTATAATGGGCCAAAAGGGTGAGGAATGTTGGTTATGAGTCATGATTTTGTCATAATAATATATTAATTTGTTATTAAAATAATAAAGGAATTATTATTATGAATATTGTATCATTCACTTAATTTGTTAATTATCATTAATTAGTATAAATTAAAGTTTTATAATAATCATAGATAATTATTATTTTCATATGACAAGTAAAAGTTACTAACCATAATTTGATGGAGAGAAATAACTAAACGATCGAAAGTTAAGATAACGATGTTAACCTGAAACAGAGGGTGTCACAGAAATAACTATGGTTGAGACTTGACACATTGCTCAAGGTACTTATTATTCATTTTCTTGATCTTTGACCCTTTTTATTACATTTTCTATTTCATTATTGATGATTTGTTTATGCTTGCCATAGTAATTTCTTATTAACTCGAATATGGTTTTCTTTCGTTGATTTGTATTCAATGCTACTAAAGTCAGATTGGATAAAAGATAGTGGTTTTAAACATATTTATGAAAAAGTTTGAACCACACATGATCATAACATATATGACACACCGTTCATGTATCATTTTTACCAAGATGTCGTCATTTATATTAAATCTAGGTCTTCTGAAAGGTCAAGTCGTCCCTCATCATAACACACTGACATGCTAGCAGTGTATCATTGTTTACGCACGATGATAACACCAAAACATATGCTACTTGAAATAATATTATGTAATGTTAAAATTTTTACTCGTGTATATATTTGATCATACTAGACATAACATTGATGCATATATCATACGATACGAAGCTTCACGTAATCATGTATCTACGTGAGTGTCTTCATACCTACTGTCTTGTTATCATGTCTCTATTATACGAACCATTCGTATTTAGTTATTATCCTCTTCAAAAATCATATTCTTGATATCATGAGAAAATGGAATCTAGTTAGGTTATAAGTTTGTCATATAAATAAGTAGGTTAGTACAACGTGTATTACACGTGTTGAATAAATAAAATATAAAACAGTTATTAATAAAAAATAATGAATTATAAAATGATCTTTTGATATAATACATGATTGACATTACTTACGAGTGATAAAAGGATGATATCATTTTCTAAACTTTTGTTTATTTTTTTTTTTTTCTAAAAAAGTTGGTTTTTAAACAAATTGTTTCAAAACAAAAAGTTTTTAAAAAGTACCATTTTTAATAATTTCTTTATTATAACTTTGAAATTTAATTAATTTTGTTTCATAAGAATTTATTTTTTAAAAGTCACGGGTTCTAAAATATATTGTGTTTTTTTAAAGTTTGATATTTTTTTAAATTTTTTTTATTTTATAAAAAAATTAATTCTTTACAAATTGCATTTGCAATAAAATCGTTTTTTTAATTTAATAAAAATATATTTAATATGAAAAGAATTAAATAATATCATTTGTAGTTAATGTGATATTTATTAAGAGAGAAAATGTGGAAAATAAAATTTAAGAGCTCTAGAATTATAACACGTGACATATAAAAACTTATAGATAGATTTTAACTTTTGAGAGTTGTTACATGTAAGTGTTGTTTAGATTACTAGCATACAATTAAAGTCATTAAAGGTATCTATTGAAGCAACTTCAATCTTTGTTATAACAACTTATCCAATTTCTCATTTAGAGATGACGAATTGAACTTCTGATTCGACAGAACTGATAAGAACGGATAGTCTTAGAAAGAAAAGATGGAAAATGGCCTTTATGACTATCAAAGTGGACCTCTCCATGCTTTGTGACCAAGAAAGAGCAACGTAAAGGGGATTTCTTTCGACTCTTGAGAGAGATGCAAACAAGGTTAGTGTTATAATTCTTCGTGGCTGCTGTAAAAAAATCATCTTTGACTCACTTTTGAAATCATTTACTGTTGGCATATCATCTCTTGGTATATATCTTCTTCTTTTCCCAGGAGATAGGATTAAAGGCTTAGCCGCCTAACTCACTCCGGATATAAAGATTGAGGGGGTCGGACACAACTGAGACTTTCATTGAATAAAGATTGTGTGCTCAGAAGAGCCGCGCGACCGCTCAACTGTTGGAGCACTATGTGGTGGTATTGGTTCCGATTCGACAAACGTAGAATGCCTGGTCGAGTCCGTCTTCTCGGCTGCCGTGACGGCTAAATGAATATGATTCATCAACGGGCATAGGCCAATTTAAAGCGGCTTAAAAGCATCAATGGGAAAACTGGATCTTGATAATTAAGTCGAGTTAATGTAAAAATCGTATAGGATATATATTGTAATGAATTATCAGAAAAATTATAAATATTGTTCTTAAAAAGACTCACATTAAAAAATATAAATAGAAAATAAAGTCATTATTTTCATAGAGCACAAGAAATAGCAAGTTGCACTTGGAATAACAAACCCTATGCCTTCTGGTTCGATATACCTACCACTATTACAACCCAAAATGTTTTGTCGAGCTGCATATGAAATATCATACATTATAATGTTCTTAGACTACTTTTAATTTATATGCATCTTCTGATCCATCTAAGATCTATGTATAGAGTATACGGTAGTAGATGGGTGCTCAATACACGATCATTTTTAAGTAATAACACTAAAACCACGAACACTTATACCTATTGCTTTAAATGTGAAACATAAAACACGTTTTTAACCACCTTTTTCTCTTTCTCAATGTATGTGATGCTTATCTTTCATATACTAGGTACGAGTACTTATACGGATATCATATGTACCCACTTACAACTTGGTTATGTACTAAACACGTCGATATAGTTAAACCAATATATTATGTAATAAATAAGTGATCATTCAAATTGAGAAACAATTTACCCCACAAACCAAATTAAAGAAAAGCTATATAGCTTGCAAAAATCAAGAAAATAAGGTTTGCACATTGCACCTCTTGTATGAAATAGTTATGATATACCAACAACTATCAGACTTCTTGCCACTGGCACCCAACCCGCGCATAGAAGATCACCACAAGATTATGGTTTTTATATTTCTGGATGTCGAATTTGTAGTACCCCGAGCGATGATTCTTGAAAATGTCTAGCTCGCCCATTCTTTTTGGATGTCGAATGTGTAGGTCAGCTCCAAGTAGCACTTGTTGTCATCATCAAGAAACTGTATTGAATCCAAATTTGGAAAAAGTTTAACAAAGATGAAACAAATGAACTAACGTGGCAACTTTAATGTTTGATTATGGTTGTGTATATACAACACTTTTAAAACCGACAAAAAGGCAGTTGTGGGTCAAAAACAACATAGAAACGACAAGTTTCGACTTGTACTAAATAATTATTCGTTTCAACTCAAACCCGATTTGACCCTTTACCCAAGTATCCAACCCACACTTGGTCCATTTTGCCACCTATGCAAACAAAGGTCAATTATGTTTAAGAGAAGAAAACTTTCTAAACTAGCATTATATTTTCATTCACTGAACATGAGAAAGTACAGATCTTGATCTTTTCCGAAGCATGGGTGGAAAAAAAGTATAATTCTTGATGTTTACCAGTGCAAAATGTCAAACGGGTTGAAAGTCGTCTAAATTGTATTGATATCATATTACTAAACTTGACTAGTATTTCAACTATATAGCTTTTATAAATTAGATCTAATGTAAAATTTAAAAACCAGGCAGAAAATGTATCAGCGAATAAACCTGACTAACTGTAAATTGTAATCCAATAAATAGATTAACGTTTTAACCAGATACTTAGACCATCCTATATGTCACCTCTAATTAGAATGCTCAATTCTTGATGTTTCTCAAAAGCATCGATAGACCATAGACCCAAGAAAGGCAGAAATCATGATGTTTTTCAAAGCATCATTTAACATAAGAGAATATTAAATCTTGATGCTATTTAACAATAATACCTTAGTTTTTGCAGAGTATGATCCTCTTGCAAACATACCAGAAGGAGTGGTTTCTTCAGTCATAACATGTATGTAAGGCTCGGCTTGAGGGCTAAAAGTTCCAAGCATTTGCTTCGAGCTGTCAACTAGAATTTTTGTTTTGTTGTCAAATTTAAGGTCCAAATCTAAAAAAAAATTATAAGATTGCATTCTAAACCCGTTTTAGTAATAAATTAAAGGTTGCAGTTTGAAACTCTTTAGTAATAAATAGGTTGATTTAAGTTATGTTTGATCTCTATTGGGTAAAACAAAGGTGTTTGGGTCAGCCCGCCTAGTTTAAGCCCGTTACCCAACCCGCCAACTTTTCCATGTCTAAACTAAACAACTCAGTGGATAAAATTACTTAATCTGTTGAATCATAAATGAATCACATCAGATGATACTAGATGACCTGAACCGTTGACAAGCCTACCAATTATTGTAACAAATTTAGATTTTGCAAAAGATTGTACCTTTAATACCCTTTTTCCAAACAGTGTTGGTGTACTTGAGCCCACAAACAATGTTATTGCTGATCTTGAAGGAGAATCTCAGATTGTATTTACTACCTTCCTTTAGGGTAAACCAAAGGCCCTTTGGGTGCCCAGATTCAGGGATCTCAAGAACAATATCAGGTCTATCAGCAACAACTATGGTAAGACTCAAGATCTTCACATCAGGCTCTTCAACTCCTGATAAAAAACCGAATATATCATCATATTATATGGCATCAAATTAAACCATCTAAAACTGATTATTGCGAATTTAAGTCAAAAAAATCAGTTTAAATAAATGGCAAAAACTTTCGGATTCTAATACTGATTATTCAGGGTCAAAAAATTAGACTAAAGAAGCAGGTAACAGGTTGTCGTTAGAAAACTGATGATTGATGTATATGTAAGATACATAACTATCTCTAACTTTCCTCAACTTTGAAATGAACATATATACAACCCCTCATGCAACAAAAGTTTATATTAATAAACATCTATCACCAGATTTAATTAGCCAAAAAAGGGTGTGTATGTATGATCAAGCTAAACATGTCATTACTAGAGTTTCATGCTAGTTGTAGCATTGACCACAGGGCATTTAACCAAATGGCATTCTGGTGTGTTAAATGGTGCCCCCTCCCCTAGAGGTTGATGGTTCAAATTCCACGGTGGATTGTGGAGTGTACGTAGGAATAGATTAAATGGGTGTGTGAGTTGCAATTCTAAAAAAAAGTTACACCATTGATTAGCATTTAATACAGTCAAATTTATCCTAATAAGTCTGTCTAAATGGCCCAGATTCAAACAGATTTGAGTGGAAGGCCTAAATTATAATGGTTCTTAAAATTTTATTCATACTGTTATTTTTAACCACCTCTATTAATAAACAAAAAAAAATTACTTTCACTGGTTCTGTCACTATGTATGTGTAGCCATAGTGTATGCTACTAAAATCAAAGAGTACGACACCTAAATACCTGCAACCTCATTAACATCAACACCTCCAAGAAGCTGCTCCTTCCACCTCCTCAAGCTTTCATCATCCTGAAACAACACATATTAGATGTGGCAATTTCTGCATTTACTTATAAATAGGTTGATTTAGGTTGCATTTTATTTGAAACGGGTCAAATAACAAAGCGATAAGAGTTTGTAAAATGACGAAAAAATCTTGAATTTACTTAATATAGTGACAATAAATCTATAGCTGATTCTAATGAGAATATTCATGGGCATTTGTCATTTTACAACTTTTTATGTGATAAAGCTTCAAACTAGAGGGATATTGTTGTATTAGAATTACCGATAAGCATTTCTTGAATAGGCATAAATGAGACCATATTGATACTTGGGAAGCCTTTAAAGTTGTTTTTAAATTGAGTGGCCTTAGTGAAAACTTTTGAATACTTAGGTGGCCTTTGCATACATTCTCCCAATGAACACAAACAACTAACAGGAGAACAAGTTAAAGATCCATCCAAAGTCTCTTTTGAATGCATAAAACCTTTGAATCAATCATGTTCAAAGATTTAGATGATTGTTTCAATATTTTTGTCTTTTTAATCATATGAAACTCATTAATTATCTATAACATTTGCAAATGGATGGAGTTGCAGGGTAAGCACAATCTGGTCCGTTTTGAACCGTTACCCAACCAACCCGTTTTCCCGCATCTATGCAAATCTAGAACAAGGAGCTAATAACCTTATCCTTTTCAAGATGCTCTCTGATGCTCATCTTAGGGCCCAGTTCTATATGGGCCTCTTCATCCTCATCTGTTGCATAAAAGGAGCTTTCACTTGGTTCTGTACTAGGAACCCCTCCAGATTCAGAGGCATCATCCTTTGTATCATTTTTATCATCACCCATGTTGTGTTGGAATCTTAGAACAATGTGAAATCTTTAAGAACACACAAAATATAATCATTTAATAGTTCATATATATAAAATGAAATTAGCAATAAAAAACAAATTATTCATAAGAAAAAAGACAAGAAATTCATAATCCAGTTGAGCAACACAAGACAAACTTGAATATGTTGAAAATTTGTTACGGGGCTGTTTGAATTTCTGTTGAAATTAATTATTGTAATTATCAGTTTTGCGTATTTTGGGTAAAAGTGATCAATAAAAATGCTAAAGGTGCTATAATATTATCATCTTGTACAAAAGGAAGCGATCAAAGTTTGATTTTCGGATTAATTATGATCAAAGAAAACAATATCAAGAATCTGATGATTGAGATGGTCATTATAGGGGCTCTTCCAAACTTTGAAAGCACCCACAAATGCTTGTCAATGGCTACAATAAGATGAACCATAAAGAACCAAAAATTCCTATATCCCCTCAAAACTTAATATCATATTCACTCAGCAAAAGTCGTTATACCAAATACACCAAATTTTAAATTTACAACATTTACACTCTTCCATTCTTGCATTTGCATCAGTATGAAATATATAAGATTATAAGTATAATGGGCGTATCATTAAATTGTAAATTTATTTGATGAAGGGAGTAGATAGGAGATTTTGAATATTTTAAATGTGTATAGTTGATACTAATAGTTTTAAATGGGTAAGTAAAATATATACACACACGCGTAGAGGGCTATTCAGTTCATAACTAATAACAGGGGTGGCCCTAGGCGGGGCCGGATGGGCGACCGCCCAGGACCCGATCTCCTCAGGGCCTGAAATTTTAAAAAATAATTTTTCTATTATATATGTTTGTATATTTTTAAATTAAAATTATAATATATTAATTAATCCATTAACAAACCCAATAACATTATGATTATTTTAGCCCATTAAACTTTATATAATAGCCCATTAACATTTTAAATAATTTAGCGCAATAAAGAATCAACGGATTAGTGATGATAGCTATTGAAAACCATATATTGGAGAACATGAATTAGGAAGACTTGATTGAGAACTTTGCTTCCAAAAACGATAGGAGGGCCTCTCGATTCGCTTAAATAAGTAAATTAAATCATTTTGTTACAATACTTAGATTTTGTTTATTATCATAAAAATTATCAACGTAGTATACGGGCCCGTTTTTTGTTCTCGCCACGGGCCCAAAGTTACTTGAGAATTCTCGGGCACGGCCCTGACTAATAATATGTTAAGAATCGTGAGAACAATAGTTCTCAATATATTATCAAGTTCTAAAACAAACATCGGTAATTCGCTATACACAGAAAGGCGTTGACTGTATGTACCCCTCTAATCACATGTTATGCCCACTATGATTTGATTGATTTTAAAGAAAAGGCCGGTACACCCATATTCATCTAGTATACACATGTATACGTAAGTAGTCAACTTGTATATGTCGTATTCAATTTTACATACACTCGTGATCAACTTGTATAAGCCTATATCCGACTTATTATACGCCCATCTAATAGGAGGGCGCATTGAGTAAAAATATACATGAGAGTACGTTTAACATGACCATATAATAGTAAAAGAAACACGAAAACAAAATGGTTTGTCCATATTATGAAGATGCAGAAGTATGAAAAGCTACTTGGCTCAGAAGTTTGTCATTTTCTCATAATTTTATAACTATAGATAAATTGATTAATGTACAAAATAAAATCTAAAGAAAATGAATAATACCAATTGAAGAACAACCCAAATTCCAAAAGGGAGAAATTATTAAATCAATGAAACAAAGCATCATCATATCGCATAATCTAACGAAACATAATCCAAAAGAAGTATTTGCATTCAAATACCCACAAAAATCTCCAACAACGAACCACAACTGTAAATTCTTCAAAGAAGATGAAAACCCAAACATAATTCGAGTGTTAAGGATACCTGTATGAGCTAAAAGGAACACGATCAACGCTACACCACCAGAGGATCTTCTACAAACGAATCTGTTCCCAACGTAACAGATTGAGAATGTTAATTCAATGAACAGATAAACAATTGTTCGATTGAAGAGATTGAGAGACGAAGATGTTAAACAAATCGTTCGATTGAAATGAAATTGAGGAAATAGTCATGTGGTGATCCGAATATGTGAGAGAATTCGTACAATGTGCGCGAAAATCGGGTGAAAATTACCGTATTTTGTGGAGCATGTGTTTTGACCTAAATTTGGGTGCGAGTGAATGATTTCACCATTGCTGAAACTCTGCAATTTCATTGCGGTGGTGTGATTGGGTCTTTCATCGTCGTTATGGTTACCATGCGGTGGCTCCGCCGTGGTGGTGGCGGAAGACCACCACCGTGGCCGATAGTATTTTGCGAGAAATTAACATTCTCTTTTCATTTTGTTCACACTCATTACACATGTGGTGTCTAAGCTGCTGTTTGTTTCTGAAGAGGTAAAACGTCTGCAGTCTGCAGATCACATTTGCAGACATCTGCAGGAGAAGAGGTGGACCAAATGTCTGCAATCTGTAAAAAAAGACTGTTTGTTTTTTAACATCTGCAGCGTGCTAAAATAAACTCAATCAACAAACTATTCACAAAACCAAACCAAATCACTAATCAAAACTACTGAATCAAGAGACTATTCACAAAACCAAACCAAACCAAACCAAACCAATCCAAATCACTAATCAAAACTATTGAATCAATAAACCATTCATAGAACCAAAATTCATTTGAATGTGTACTGTGTAGGAAATGAGACGTTTGAGAAGCTGGGAACAATAGGAACATCCACAAATCTAACCAAATCACTATCAAAACTATTGATTCAACAAACCATTCAACAAACTATAAAATATAATGTTCCTCGAGTAGAATGATTTACGACAAACAGATGTTAATTAATGATCACAGTAGATTAAAAACTAAAAGGATTCATAAAAAACGAAGGGTACACCGAAATGGAGCTAATCATCTGCAGTAGCTAATTGCAGAGAGGGCAATTCTTCTTCAGGTATGATTCTGATATCACAATCGGACTTAGGGTACGAGACACAGAGCAACGTGTAGCCACGCTCAATCACATCGTCACTCAGCATCCCGTCGCTCTGATCGACGCTTCCGGAGAGCAATTTGGCGAGACACGTCATGCACACTCCGAGCTTGCAATCGTGCGGTACGGACATTCCGGTGTCGAGCGCCTTCTCGAGAATCGTTTCGTCTGGATCTACTTCAAGTACGGTCGATTGGCCTTCGTGTTCGATTGATACTTTGTAGGAACAGGTTGTGGTGTGGCGAAGGCGGAGGCGGCGGTGGTGGTGGTGGAGGTTTGGGTAGCGTAGGTTGGTGGCGAAGTGGTGGTTGGGGGCGGTGAGTGTGATTGAAGGAGGAGGAGGAGGAGGAGTGGTGGCGTTAACGGTGGCTGCCATGGTGGTTTTGAGTTGTTGAGGCCTGAGGGGGAAGGAGTAAAGAGGTGAGAAGATTTCTGAAGACTTTAGTCCACCTCTTCTTGGATAAAAGGTCACGCAGACCTTTTTTAGTAAAACGTCTTCAGAAAAACAAACACTCTGCAGACCAGAAACATTTGTCCGCCTCTTTTTGGTGCAGACAAAAGAGCTTCAGAAGCTCTTTTTCAGAAAAACAAACACCACCTAAGAGTGTGTTTGATGTTGCAACTACCACCTCTGACCGCTGACTGGCAGGGTGTTTGAAGTTCACGATCGGTGGGCTGACCCGGTCGGTGGCCTCTAACCCAGACCTAAAGAAATCGATCACTGACCCGATTTCATTTCCCCCACTGCACTACTTCTTCACGCCGTGGCTCACCTTCACCGTCGTCTTCTTCACGCTGTTGCTCACCTTCACCGTTGCTCACCTTCACCGCCTCCGTTGCTCACCTTCACTATCTCGGTCGTCTTCTCAAGGTAAACCCTTGAGGTCGATTGTTCACGGTCGATTTGATTTGCTCAGATTTGTTGATTTTGTTTGACGATTTTGGATGTTGATTTTGGATGTTGATTTGCTCAGATTTTGGATGTTGATTTGCTTGACGATGTTGATTTTGGATGTTGATTTTGGATGTTGATTTGCTCAAATGTGTATGTATATTCGGTTGATTTTGGATGTTGATTTGCTTGACGCTGTTGATTTTGGATGTTGATTTGCTCAGATGTGTATGTATATTTTGGATTTGTTTATTGATTTGCTCAGATATGTATATGTATATGGGTATGTAGATGTGTATGTATATAGGTATGTATATGTGTATGTATATGGGTATAGATGTGTATGTATATGGGTATGTAGATGTGTATGTATATGGGTATGTATATGTATATGTATATGGGTATGTATATGTATATGGGTATGTAGATGTGTATGTAGATGGGTATGTATATGTGTATGTATATGTGTATGTATATGGGTATGTATATGTATATGTATATGTGTATGTAGATGTGTATGTATATAGGTATGTATATGTGTATGTATATGGGTATGTAGATGTGTATGTATATGTATATGGGTATGTATATGTATATGTATATGGGTATGTAGATGGGTATGTATATGTGTATGTAGATGTGTATGTATATGGGTATGTAGATGTGTATGTATATGGGTATGTAGATGTATATGTATATGGGTATGTATATATATATGTATATGGGTATGTATATGTGTTTGTATATATTGCTTAAGTGATTATCTTGAAATAACAAATTAATTCTTGATCTAGGCATGACAGAAAGAAAAGCTAGAGTTAATTGGAAGTCGGATTGTGTCGATAAAACTTTTCTCGAAGCATGTATACCTGAACTAACAAACAACGATCGTGAGGGTAGTAGCCTTAAAGCAAGCTCATGGAAAGTTGTTGCCGAAAAACTAAAAAATTATCATAATTTTATGGTTGATCATAAACAAATAAAAATCGATATGACTACCTAAAGTCAAAGTATGGGGCTTGAGTCAAACTGAAAAACAAAACGGGGATTATTTATGATCCTATAACCAACACTTTCAATATGAGTGATGAAAAATGGGAAGCGGAGGCAAAGGTATTTTTTTAATATGAAATATTTTTAATAAGATTATTGTTTGTTTAGTATCTTGATTATATCTATAATCAAGATATAATAATTCAAAACTGTTTGAGGGGGTGACCGCGACTGGCATTCACAGTTGGGGCCATCTTCTACACTTCGTCATCCAGCTGAAGAATATTTTGAACATGAGTTGGATGATGTTATGTGCACTCAAATGGAAGCAGAGCTCCCACCTGTAAGTGAAGAATCCTCTGGTTGGTCAAAACGAAAGGCAAGTTCTAAAACTAGTAAAGAAGTGCGTAGGAAAACAATAAATGATGACTTAAGAGAAGTTAGGAATGAAATTATCAATGTTGCAAAGATGTTGGTGGAAAAAAATAATATTGGCAATGAAATGGACGCATGCATGGATAAGCTAGAAAAAATGGAGTGGGAGGAAGAAGATCCGAGATATAACACAGCTCTTTTGTTATTCGGTGAAAGTGCTGATATTAGAAAAGTTTGGTTACGTCTTAAACCGGTGAGTTACGAGTCGTGGGTGAGAAATGTCGGGAGAAAGTTTGGATTATTCGGTTGACTTATGTGTTTTGTATGACTTTAGTATGACTTTAGTATGACTTTTGTATGACTTTAGTATGACTTTTAAATGACTTTTGTTTGATAGTTGTATGCCTTTGTATGATCCTATGACATTTGTATTAGCATGAACTTTCTATGACATTTGTATTAGCATGACCTTTCTATGACATTTGAAAGTTGTATGAATTTTGTATTAACAGGACAAATATGTATACGGATGGTCAAATTTTATCTTTTTTTATACTTTCATGATATTGGTTGAAGTTGGCCCGGAAAAGGAAACGAGAGGGTAGAATTGAAAGAATAAGAGATAATGATTCTGCTTTAACAGGGCATACATACACACATGAATTACTACATGGATCTTCTACACAATGTCAAGAACAGGGCATACATACACACATGAATTACTACATGGATCTTCTACACAATGTCAAGAAATGATGAGACTTTCACGCGAGGCTTTTGTAGTATTATGTAATAATTTTACACAACGAAATTGGCTACGAGCTAGTAGGACGATAAGCATTGAAAAGAAAATAGCTATGTTCTTACATATTATAGGGCATAATGAACGGTTCCGAGTAGTTAAACGACGATTTCAACACTCCAATCAAACGGTTCATAAATGTTTTCACGAGGTTCTAGGTGCAATGATGTGTTTTGCTAAAGAAATTATAGCCCCGACATCTTCAAATGAAACAACAAATACCTCGAAACGACTTCAAAGGCTAAAAGGAATATTTCCTGGAGCAATAGGTGCTTTAGATGGAACTCTTGTACATGCAGTTGTGCCCACTACTCAACAAACTTGTTTTAGGGGAAGAGGTAAAGGTGAATGTTATCAAAATGTGTTAGGAATATGTGATTTTGATATGATATTCACATTTGTATGGGCTGGATGGGAAGGCATAGCACATGATTCACGGGTTTTGAAATAAGTTGCATTTAATCCGACATCTGGATTTCGATTCCCTCCACCAGTTTTATAATAAAATTATATATTTTATTATTAAATATATTATTTGTATTCTTCATATAATAGCTGTCACAATGTCATTTACAGATAAATATTACCTTTGCGACGTTGCATATACCAACACTCGTGGATTTATGACTCCATACCGCAACACTAGGTATTGGTTAGCCGATTTCCAACGATGAAGACCGGTAACTAAGGAAGAAAGATTTAATCATGCTCATGCTTGCCTTAGAAATGTTATTGAGCGTGCTTATGGTGTATTGAAGGCAAGATTCCCAATCCTAAAGCAAATGGCTCCTTATCCTTTTCTAGTGCAAAGAGACGTAGTTATTGCTTGTTTTGCAGTGCATAATTTTATAAGAAAATACAACATTCAAGATGAATTATTTACAAACTTTGAAGATAACACTATGGTTACCCCTAATGGTGAAGGTGGAGGAAATGAAGGTAAAAACACACAACGCATTGAGTGGGGTTCAGAAGGGGTTGAATATATGGCTACTTTGCGTGATCAAATTGCTAATCAACTACTTTCAGATGCTTCAAATTAGATTTGTATGCAAACTCTTGTATGACATTTTGCTAAACAACTGTTTAAAATTCGATGTATTTGTTTGGTTTATGTTTGATTTATGTTAACTTGTATTTTGTATGACATTTTGAATTATTATAATTTAGCTATTTTTATTAATTACACAACACCAGTTAAATTCAAACTCGATTAAACAACGGGGCAATAATGTTATTTTTATCATTCAGCAGAGTCAGTCAGCTACTAAATCAAACAGCCAAGTTTCAGTCAGATGCTGACTCAGTCAGAACCTCTTACTGGGTCAGCTTCTTACTCAGTCAGATCTTACTCAGTCAGCGCAATCAAACAGCTCCTAAGCCAATTCGCGCAAGTTGTCGCAAATTTTTGGACTTGTGTGAATTCTTGACGTAGGTGCTATAAAAATGACAACCTGCGAGTGTGACCACATCCATGAATCTTGTGATTAGACATCATCCGAATGAATATAATTATAAGAGAATACCATGACGAGAAGAACTGAACGTGATGTGTGACAAACTTGACAAGCAACTTAAGTTTACGAACACGAACCTTGATTGATAGAACAAAACACGAACTAAGATACAAAACCGATGAAACATAGGTTTGATTTGACCTTAAGAAGATACTTATCATGTTGTTACTGTAGCTTGAATTCACTGTGAACATTGTGAGCTTTAATCAAATACTACATCACTTCGGAGCATGATCTTGAGTGGAAGAATGTGAAATGCTTAGACGTTACAAAACAAGGGTAAACTAATCACCGGTATGAATAGACCACTCTGACATGAATGACTATAAATAAATTTTAAAGAGTTATTTATTTTTACGATCATGACTTAACCTACTATGTGACACCTAACAAACTGCTTATCACTTGAAATATTTGATGCTTCAATACCTAATGGTTACAAATTAAACACGCTTCGGTTGTCATCTCACATTTGTGAATACATATAGTAATTAGTTAGATAAAAAAAACCCATAACAAAGCACTGTTAGATCACTAAAACTAAAATCTATGATTACTTGGATGACTCTACCAAACATGTAGAAGTTGGAGTTACAAAGGAGTACATGATTGCAGTGTTGTAAAAATCGCGACTAGCCTCCGATTAGTCGCTAATTGGAGGTTAACCGCTTCGATTTCACCAAATCGGAGGTGCTAGGCGGTAGTCGGTCAATATTGGTCAAAGCCGGACCAAATCGTTCTAATCGGCGGTGTTCCGGCGATGATAATCGCCGGATTTTCCCATTCCGGCGCCGGATTTGCTGATTCCGGCGAGGATGTGCAACTCCGGTGACTAGAATGATGAAAAGCTGCGACCGGCGGTGATGGAACAATGGAAGGGAACAAGCTGTTCTATCTTTAGGGTTAGATTATTTAGTTAAGTTTTTGAATCACCAATTTACAAATTATCTCCCAAACTTGTAAATTATTTCATAAAAAAGTATAAAATTATATATAAATTTACAAAATTATACACAAAAGTCTGATCCGATTAATCCCGATTAATCCCTAGTCCCCACCTCACCGCCCGACTAGCGCCTAGCGATTTTTACAACATTGTATGATTGAACTCTAGATCTACAAACATCGTAACTTACCATAGTACACAATAAGTGGGGAGAAAAATAATACTTTTTAGAAAAGGCACTATCAAAGGTAAGGAATCATGATGTCATTTGCCCATAAGACAATTGGACTAAATGCACATAATATGAAACTAAGATGTATTGGACTTTGTTTAATGCACCTTTAAGTAAGTGAACCTTGTAACTTCATCACTGACAACTTAAAGTATTATGTACAATCTTTGAAAGAATTACAAATGATTCTGAACCATAAGATCTTTGGAAGGATCACAACGTAAGCACATGATACATCATGCATTTCATTAAAAAATAAAAAAAACTGTTGGAAGTAATCAAAGCGACACAACTGACGGATTTCTACATGTGAAGATTGATTATTTGTTTACTTTTGTCTATAGACTTATGTTAATTATTTTCGTAACTATTGCCTTTACAAAATGTAGCTTTCCAAATAAAACTAATAAATTTTTTCTTAAAATTTACAATGTCTCAAAAAACATTTGACAACTTAACTATTTTGTCAATTGAAATATTTTTTTAGAAACAATTCATTGTGAATATTTCATAAAAACATACAACATATAATTCTAGAAAAAAATAAATTTTAACACACACACAATATATGATTAAATTCTTTTAAAACCCCAACAACTATAGGTGTTTAATTTGGTTTTTTAACTATTTTAATCTAAAAAGAAATCTTTTGACATATCAAGTCCTGAGGTTTGCATTTTATAACGATTTTGATCCCTGATAGTAATTATGTTAGATTTTTTTGTTAAGTGTTGGGGCATTTCAGTCATATTGCATTTAAGGGACTATTTATGTAGATTAGTAAGATTTTTCAAAAATTGAGGGGTTGTTTGTGTAATTTTCTCAAAATAATAATAATAAAATTAAAAAATATAAATAATCGACTAAACCGATAAATAAAATCATATAATATTAGAGTAGGTTGGCCGTTGGGTCCAATAGTATGACCATGATACAAGAACATCATGTTTCAGAAATCAAAATTCATTAGCAAATGTGGTATACCAAAAAAAAAGAAAGAAAATAATATGCAGTGACACGAGCTACCGGATTATAACATTTTATATTTGAATTTTTTTTTTGCTTTTCTTGCAATTTATGATGTGCCTCACCGGTGATAAAACCGCTCTACATTTCATGTAAGCAAATAAAAATTTTATATGGTTTATGGTTAGATAATGATAAACACCCTAAAGCCCTACTTTACGGAAATAAACGGATTATAAAATTTCTTTTCATCTTACTGGTCGAATCGGTCGGATCGGATTATGTCATAATCTCTGCTCCTTTATAATACATACATAAAGGATGGGTAGAACCGTCTTTTTTTCTCAAATCCGTAAGACGCGCCTCTTCCCCACCTCCTCCGTAACCGCCGGGCCTTCACTTCCTCCGTCAGCGACCATCCACCTCCACCTCCGACCATTAATTGCGTCGTTCCATGTCGATTGAACACCTCTACCTCCGACCATTAACTGCGTCTGCCCCAGATCGGCCTACACTTCGGCGCCGCCGCACACACAGAGGTTAAGTGATTCCTATGATTGTTGTGTCAATTACCCGAATTGATTCTCTATTTGTGTTTTGATTCAATTTTGGTTGGGGTTCGTTGATTCAATTCGGGTTGGGTTAACTGAATCCTTTAAATGTTATGTGAACTACCTCAATTGATTCTCTATTCTGGTAATCGGTATAATTTTGGTTGCTGATATTTCTCTGAACTACCTTAATTGATTTTCTGTTTGGGTGTTGGTTCAACTTTGGTTGCTGCTTCTTGATTCAATTGGGGTTGGGTTCATTTACTTCATTTTCCACTCCCGTGGGTGTTCTTTTCATGAGTTGGTGGGTGGTTAACATTTTTAGGGCAAAAAAATGGTCATTATGTTAGCCAAATGTCATCAACAATTCCTTTTGTGTAGCAATCATCATCTCCTAAAGTGAAGATATCACCCTGGAGTCCGTTATGTCAACCGAAGGATGTCACGGGCGATCATGGTTTCATCCTTGAAGATATTCCTCATTTGGCTGATTATATCCCTGATCTTCTTGTATGTTGTATTCATTTCTCTTCACTTACACACACAAACACACATGATTAATATTATGTTATTCGTTAGTTTTCAGTTAATTTGTTGAATCCATTGACTCTATTGGGCAAGTTAGTTTGAGGGATTGAGGTACCCCTTTTGAACTTCTTTTCTTACTATTTTTTAAAATTATCTTTAATTTTGTTGCTAATCATGCTCTGTATGATGAAGTGTGCTCATTTATTTTATAATTGTCTTCTAATTATTATATAGTTTTTTTATTAATTTGTTATTGGTGGTTGATTCTGCTTTGTTGGGGCTTGTGAAATTGAGTTTGATGTTGATGATTAAGCTTATTAGTTGTCACAATTGAACTTCTCAAATGTGATAAAAAAGGGAAAAAATTTATCTACATTTTAATTCATACATCATATTCAAGTCTATTCAGTAGTGCTTAAAGATGAATGACTTTTTTATTTGTATCTTAATGGTATTTATATGTATATTTTGGTATTTTATTTCGTCTTTCGGGATTCGTAGCGGAAGACTTGCAACATGGAATGATTCGGTGGTGTTGGTGGTGATAGTCAACAGCTTAGTTCGAATTCTTCAGGTTATTGCTTCGGATTGATTATTTAGCTTTTGGAGTACATCGATGGTATATAGATCTTGTTGTGATTTGAAATTGTTGTTAATATTTAGTTGCACATGGTAAATTGATTATAGTAATTCGTCGCTATCAGAATTGTACATATTTGCAAAATTGTGAAGTTTACTAGAATAAGGAGTTAAAAGTTTTTACTTTTAAACTCCAATTTGAATCTGTAGGAATTTCATGCCATGTATGAAGCAATATTCAATCTGAATTTACTTACCATGCAGGTGGTGCTGTATTTGATGCATCACAGTATGCATTCTTTGGTAATGAAGTTCTTGAAGAAGTTGAGTTAAGATGTCTGGAGGATGAAGAAGATCTTCCAGCAGCTAAATTTAAGGATGATGAGCAAGAAGAGGTATAATGGTTTACTATATAACTATATATATTCTTTTGTCTATTAGAGCTTTATATGCTCATGTTTTAATTTCCTTGTCCTGAAGTCATTGCCATTTCTCCTTTTTAACATTTTTCAGTTCATGGGCTTAACTGAATGGAATTGAAAGTTTATTGTTGGTAATAGTCTGGTTTACTCATTAACTCTTAACAAGTCAATCTATATTTTCTTCCTCCAATTCTTCTGTCGAAAAACACTATATTTCAATTTGTGTGTTTCACACACATGCATGTACGTAAATGGAGTATGATGAAAATAGTTCATTATTTATCTATGCACTATGATAGTTGTTAAAAGGTCAACATTTTGCTACTTTAATTTTGGTTCCATATGATTCTTGAATATTATATCATGTACATGCCTTGTTTCTTTACTGTGGTATTCTTAGAGTTAGATTCTTCTTAATAAGACACAATAAGTAATGAAACCTAATGACATTCACTTTTGTGATTTTGTGTGATTATTGATCCTGATAATATATTACCATTTATATAGATTATTGTTCACGCTAACAGTCATAGAGGCAAGTGGATTAGGACGTTCTTTTTTATCCAAGTTTGTGAAGAAAAAGTTAAATTGATGACCAATTGGAATCAAATTCCCAAATGAGCACTAATTGGAAACAAAAGTGTTAGAATGAAGTAGTTAGTTTAGTGGAATGAGAAGGTTTCAATTAACTTTAAATAATATTCAAACAAAACCAAGGCTGATTGTAAATAGCCATTGATCATCTTTATTGATCTTGTAAGTGCATGTTAAAGATATCATTAACAACATTAGGTTTCGCAATTATTATGCTGAAATATTAGTTGATTTGTTATGTGTGTTTGGTGGACTAATTAGGGATTGAGTTATTCTCCAATTACCCTCAGTAATGATTTGGGGATTTCACACTTGATGTGATTTAAAGTAAAAAAATAACAACATATACGTTTCGGTCTTTTTATTCATGAATTCTGTATGTGAACTGGGAATTTGAGTGCAGATTTTAATGTGGGGTCATGAGGGATTTAAAGAAATTAATTTTACCAAGGAAATAATTCAATTATGAATTCATGATTTTTTCACTAACAGTAAAAAAATTTTTAACATACAATTGCAGCCAAATCCTTGATTAGTCATCTTTATTGAGTTTGTCGAAGTCAAAATCCAGTTTTTTTTGTGTAACATTAAGGGGTCGAAAGAGAAAAAAATGACAAATAACAAAGTTTAGATTGATGAAGCTTCGAAGTTATAAAGGCGAACAAGGTACTTTCTCTTTATAATAAAAATTGGTCAGAACCTGTTAGATGCATACTCAACAGAAGGATAAAATAGTCAAAGGTATTTACCATGCATTTCTCAAATCTAAGTTGTATGCAATCTGTCTTATGTTGGAATGATAACGTACTGCCAATTTGTTCATGCTTTGTATATAGTTTGCACTTTGATTAAGGATGTGAGAAGATGACACTATAAAACTGGTATGAATCTCTTACATACTTATGATTTTGTAAAACGGTTATTCTCCAGATCTTTAAGTTTGATATGATTTTTTTGTGTGTTTTGTATCTTATATCAGCTGCATACCCTAAACATAATGATCCAAACTTGAAAGAAAAGGAAACAAAATGGAGCACTTGATTTTTGTTTTAATTTTATTTGGTATGTTTGGAAATTATTGTCATGAACTATTGCTTCTTATATTTGTTTTATGTTTTATCCTAGGAGCAATCTCAGGTTGATTTGGTGCTTAAATTGGTAGAGGATTTTTTAAACCTACCCTGTGTAGAAGCAATATGTGACATTTAAAACACGTGTCTTGAGGACCAACATCACATAAACTAAAAAACTGAATGTATAAAATCACATAACCTAATAGATTGAATATATGAATTTTGGTTTGAACACTCATGATGTATGTATTTTGATGTTTGCTATAGTGTTTGAATAAAGGTGGTGATGGTATTGCAACTGCTACCATCATGCTTCTTGATGATACATGCATATGCTGTGAAAACATTAAGAATCTTACACCACCTAATCCCATGGAACAGTAGAACTTCATCTATTTGTAAGCACAAACATTTATTGTATTCCTCCTGTCATTATATTAAATTTGCATCTCATTATCTTCCTTTAAAACAAATAATAATCTACTCTTGTTATTAGATATTTTATAGTTTAATACATTTGTCAAGTATACAGTACATATTTTTTCGATTATCTTTTGAAACAACGTAAATTGTACAACCCGCGGCATCGCGCGGGCCCACCACTAGTTATATATATGCATGTTAGATATATAGTTTTATTTGTAAATCAATATAAATATTTTATATGTATAGTTTATAGTTATATATTAAAAACTCAACAATAATATTATGTCTAACACTTTAATTCATAGTTTAAACTACCCGTTAAACTCATTAAAATTAAAAAAAATAAAAAATTTTAAAAAAATTAAAAAATCCGGTCCGACCCGGTTCCCGGTCCAACCCGGTTCCCGGTCCAACCACCGAACCGGTTCCTTGAAAACAAAACGATTTAAGGGGGATCGTAGTCCTCCGAATAAGTGATTCTTTCTTATTTGTTTTTTGTTTGTCACTGATTTCTGCCACTGTGTCGTAATAGTGTGAATGTGTGATGCCACTATGTTTTAATTTTTCTTAAAGCTCCACATTTGTTTGACCAAAAGTACATTATCATTTTACTATAGTCAAATTAACCTATATTTGTTTTCAGATATATTTCATTGGTCCAATCAACATGAATTATTAATTGGCTCAAATGTAAAATCCTTTATTCATATAATTATATTAAAAATAATTTTTCTCTTTTGTTTTCAATTAAATAATATTTTTATACCTTTATCATTAATTTTTTTTCTCTTCCACTCACAATCACTTTGAAAAATATTAAAAATTTATAAGGATTAAATAGTGATTCTTCAAATATACCGATAAACAATTACATTTTCTCTCTACTTCACTCATAATTACTCAAAACTATTTCATATAATATAAGAAATACACTCATATATTTTTAAAAATTATACTGTGAATGCTCTTCTTCATCGTATGCATAATTCCATAGATAAACATTAATTCATCTTTTCCTAAAATGGATTTCTTTAGTGCTTAAGTGCATATAATTTTAATAAATACATGTTCCTTTTTCTTTTTAAAAAATTATTTCTTTAATAAGAGATTTTCCGTCCTTTTTCTTTCATTTTGTTTTAAAGGTTTTTTCTCTTTCGCTTTTTCAATCTTTTATTTCCTTTGTTACTACTTAACTAAATACTAGTATTCAAGTCTCACGTGTTGCGGTGGGAGGCGTAAAACCGTTCTAAATAGCATCAATGTCACACCGTTGTTAGCAACCACCTACACCAGAAAAGCTCGTAAAATAAAAAAAATAAAACAGACAAAAACAAACAAACAAACAAACAAACCCAGTATGTCCCACTCAAGAGCAGGGTCTGGGAGGGGTAGGTGGTGGCAAGTCTTTCCTCTATCTAGATAGGTAGAGAGACCGCTTCCAAAGAGACCCCTGTCTCGATATCAAAAGCAGTAAAACAGACAAAAAATAGATGCAAAAACGTTAAACGTCGCTATACTGAAAAAAAAATGTAAACTCGAAAAGTTTAGACTGACATGTAAAATGAAAAACTTGTAAAAGAATAAAAGTAAATAGGTCTAAAGTTGAAAGTGGAAAAAAATGTTAGTGTTAAATTTAAGGTTTGAAAACTGTAGTGTTAAAGTAAAAAAAACCAAGAAAAAGCAAAATAAGGTACAATCTACAAAGTACATAGTACAAACCATAATACACAACTAAATTGATAATTAAAATTATATAAATTTTTTATTTTTAAGTAATTATTATCAACGTTTCGAGGTTAGTTCAATTATTTGTTTATTTCTTTAACGTTTTGATAATATCTTTTCAGTAACTTTATTTTATTATGTAAAGTTTTGAACTTTATTAACGGTATCGCTTAACATAAATGTTTCGTTTTATTTATTAACTAGGTTAATCCCAGTGTATTATACGGATTGAATAAATAAAATATTAAATAATTAGTATTAAAAAATTATGCCATTATAAAATCATGCTTGATATAAAATACGATTATAGTTACGTACAAATAGATACTTTAAGTAAATAAACAATTATTTATTTTTCTTAAACCTTTGTTTTGTCAAAAATTATGATTTTTAAATATTTTATTTTAAGAGAAATGATAAAAAAAAGTTCATCGTATTCTATATTTTATAAAATTTTTGTTTTTAAAAAAACTGTTTATAAAAATAGGTTTTTTAATTTATTAAATTATACATTTTTAATTTGAATATGGTATAAGTAATATTATTAGTATTCAATATTATTATTAACAATATAGAGAAATAAGAAAGTAAGTATAATAAGTCTTACAATTATTTTACGCTTATTTTAGTTTTTTTTTATAGATAGATGGATATGCTAAAAATCATTAATTAAACGTATTATGGTTAGTAATAAATACGAATAGTTACAGTATAATATTATAATATAAAATATAATTGAAGTTATATATATGTAATAGTTCAAGAAATAAAATAATTATACTATTTTTAACTCTCTTATCTATATAGTTTCACCTTTAAACATTCGTTTTAAGATTTTTTTATTAATATATTTTTATAAAAGTATTGTTTTTTAAAACGCTTATTTGTAATGTTTCTGGTGGTTTTAATATGACAGTTTTTAAAAATTTGACCAATTTAGAACGCTTTTTAAAAACAAAATGATTTAAAATATTTTATTTAAAAATGTTTAGTGTTTTAGAAAATTTAATATTATATAAAATTTTAGTTTTTTATTGTTTAGATTTTAATTAAAATATTTGATTTCTAATTTCCTTGATAAAAATCTATTTAAAAAAACAGTTTGATTTTAAAAAAAATTTAAATAAGAGAGAGAAATATAACAACTAATAACATTCATTTTTAATAGGTGAGAGAAATTTGTATTAGTATTTAAATTACTATAATACTCTTTTTAAAGAAAAATGATTTGTTGATGTCTAGAAGAATGACAAATAGTAAAAAAATAGGATAAGAGAATCTATTAGTGTTTTTTTTAACGACACAGTGTGCCTACCTGTATATAAATAGGATTTAGTAGATTTTATTAGTTTTTTGTTTTTGAACGACACAGTTTGCCCACATGTATACTTCAAATTAAATTCACTCCATGCCTCAAGTGAGACTTCATGAAACTATCATTTCAGGGATGAGTGATATACACATTTACCACTAGAATATGCTAGTGGTTGTATAGAGCTTATTAGTTGTTAAATGCTTTTCTTCTCGGTTCAACAGCTATCAAGTTCGAGCTACTACCAACGTTTAAATATCGGACGAGTTCGTGGCCAAAGTTGAAGTTTTCGATTCACCATTCGATAAAATTCGGAGACGATGATTTCAAATGAAACCATAATAATCTACCAGCAAAATATAACAGTAACAACTTTGTTTTCTTGCTTATTAAGACTTTATACAGCCCCTGAGCACACCTATAACTAAAGCAATCAAACCTAACATAAAAATATTAGGAACTTTTTTTTAAGGATTAAGTTAGTTTGGCAACGTCAAGTGGTTATATTGCCTAATATGACAAATTAATAATAAATTAATTTTACTTTATTAAAGAGGAAATGGGATAACTTAAAAAGTATATTTATTTATCTTAAGATTGATTACTTTATTAAAAAGGAAGCCATGGGATAACTTAAAGATATTATTTCTTTATCTTAACCTAAAGTAATGAACTCCATTTTTAATCCTACTACTTGAGTTTAAGGTTTTCATGCTTCCCAGCTGGAAGTACATTTTTTTAAGATACTTTATCAGTTAATGTGAAATCTTCAACAATCTTGTATATGAAAATGACACATTACTACTCTTATATTTAAAGAGCACTAGAATAAATAGTGTTGTACAGAGATTTAATGCATCATGGTATAATCTATTTGTCATTTGGTTAGAAACTAATTTCACAAACCAATCAAATCAAAATATTACATAAATTATTAAATGATTTATGAGCCAATAACAAGATGACACGTAGCGAAACGTGGATACAATTCATTCAAGAGTTGTTCAAGTCTATAAAACTTTGGATACATGTTGATGAAGCATGAAACTTTCAAGATTAATTCTGTGTAACTTTAGTTCGTGAATTTTTATAAAAAACCCGAAAAACACGGTTGTCTTTAGTATTTTCTTTGTCAATATTCCGATAAAAAAATTTAAAACAGATTTGTATTGAAATCGAATATTTTTTTGATGTTGTAGGTTATAAAAGTGCAGTTGTCATTGCAGTGCCGTGACGAACCGTACTGATTATGTGCGAAAAACACTGTTGCCGTTATTGGTATTGTTAGAGCCAGTTTTAGTATTCATATATTTCATGGTTTTAGATGAACCTAGGCAACAATCACCAAACTCACGTCTTGTAGCCTGGAGGAAAAACTCACATCATGTAGCACGGGGAAAAAACAACCAAACTCCCACCATGGAGTGACAACTATAACAACGTGTTTTTTTTTACCTTTCTTGATGCATTAGAGTTATATGTTGGAATGACAACTGTTACAACTATTTTGATATTTGACATTGAGGCAAAATTCTTAGCGCAATACACAAGGAAAACCTTAACTTTAAAATTAATAGAATTTCATAATAAAGAATGCAAAAGTTGCAATCCAATTGGAAAAGTGAAATCCCACAAGATTTGCTACCAAGATACTAAACCATCAAAAGAGCATATTGGATCCATATATATGGAAGCAAGCTTGTTTCAAAACATATCAAGTAAACTTCTCAGTTCTCATATCCTTAATTCTGTCAAAAATAAACGTAAACCATATATGGCCGGTTTAAACCATCATAATCTTACTGTCGGATCGTTTATTTCCTCTCCAAACGACCATGAGATGAATCCTACAAACACAAAGGAGATCAATCTCTTGGTTAATATTGTGTGGATCGTTTTGCTATGTGGAATAATCATCTTTTTTTCAGTGCTTCAAGTGGCGCGTTGTGTTATCCCAAGCAGACGTTCAACTGACGTGTCAACTCAAACATATGAAGCCTCTGTTGGTCTTAAAAAATCTGTTGTACATCAGATGTCAACACGAGTACTTGGCTCAGAAGTTAAGATATGTGTTGCTGAGTGCACCATATGTCTTGAAGAGTTTATTGACGGGCAAAATGTTCGTGTTTTGCCAACCTGTGGCCACGAGTTTCATGTCGGGTGCATAGACAAGTGGTTTGAGTCGCATTCTTCTTGCCCGAATTGCCGCAATTGTTTGCTTCAACAACCTGTTGCTATACCTCAAACAGTAGTTGAAATCCCTAATGAAAATATTGTTTGAGTGTCCAAATGAGACTAAATCAGTATGATATTCATCTTGCCTTCCAATTTCATGTAGCGAAAATTACATTCCTATCCAAATGTAAAGAAACAATGATGGTATTGTATTAGTTGATGCAATTTCAATTTAATAGTGAAGTCTTATAACATGCTCGTATTTTTTTTTAGAACGGCTAAGAATCTACTTCAAATACATGTCATTTGTAGAATGTAAATTTTTTACTTCTAGTATAGAAACAAAACATCTTATCACTCTAACTGTCCATTAATTTAAGACAAATGTACGTATAAGTATATGGCATACTATATTTTAGGACCGTGGAATTTGAAATCAAAAATATTTAGGATGTATATTCAAATACCTGATTGAATATGAGATCGATTAAATTATAAAAGTTTCAAGATATGTGTATTATATTTGGTGAATTCGTCCTATTATCTCCAACCAACACCAAAGCTGTTTAGTGTTTACCCGCATAAAAAATTAATATGTTATGTAACATTAAATTTTTTTTTAAGTATATCATGTTTTAGATATGTATGAACTTGTTATAAACCTCAAATTATTAGAAAATTTAGAATTTTTAAAATTATATTTGATAATAGTTTCTAATACATATGAGTTAGATTTCATAATAGTTTCTAGGATTTGTTTGAAGTTGGTTTGGTTTCTAGGTAGTTTGCTACCGTGGGTGGCGAACACTAGAAATACATGAAACCATATGAAAATGTGTTATACGAACTCCTTGAATCTCTGACATAGCAAGCTAATATGCTAAATCCGCTAAAGTGGCAAGCAAACACACTAAATCTACGAAAAAGGAGGTTTGATCCTATAATAAGCGAATTCAAATTATGGTTTCTCGTAAACTAGTCTCATGAGATTGAGATATGTAAGAGGATATTATAATGTGTATGGTTTGCAGGTCCGCAAACTAGGGTCAGCTCAACCATATAGCGAACTCGATCTAACTAGGGTATTCAAATGTTAATAAATTTCTTTAAATGTCTTTATTTACACACGAATTTTTCTGTACTTATTTTCGCATAATTCCAACATGTATTACACACATCCAAGTGTTTCTCACCAAGCCTCATCACCACGACATCTTTCCTTCCTTTTCTTGTAAACTTATATTGGTGATCAAATTTCATGCATAAATGGAGTTCTTACGTGTAAAGAATATACTCTAACAACTTTCTATTTAATTGGGTATAATATATCGACAAACGTAAAATTAATACAAATGATTAGTGATCATGTTTAACTTGATAGATAATTTTGAGTCGTTTCAGATATATCTTAAATGAATCGCATATATAATCTAAGAAAATAATGTAAAAGAGAAGTGAATTTATGAGTTAGGTTTATGTCACATGGAAGCTATTAGTATCCTTACAGCATAACAGTTTATGGATGCTATTCTATATTTAAAGTTTTTGTTATATTTATGTTTTTCTGAAGTATTTTTTGAAAGCGTAGACAATTTTATTAAATAAAAAGTTTTCGTGTCTTATACGTGTTTAACTTTTTATTGCTTATTAAAATGTATTGTTTACATTCAATGAATCGTTCATTATGACAATAAATTATCGTACTACTTATATCAACATTAAGTGTTGTATCTGTATGTTTTATTCATCATTTGAAGATGCGTATTATGTTTTGGTTAGAATAATACTTTAATTAGAATCTATATTTTAAAAACCATTAATAGGTAAAAACTCACTACTAGAAAACAAGCCTAATGCAACATTTTAAAAGCAACTTTTTAAATAAGTTACATTTGACTCTAATGCAACTTCATTTAACAAAAAGATTGCATTAAAAGGTTTAATGCAACTTTTTTCTTAAGAAGTTGCAAAAATTGATTGAAATTGCAACTTTTTTATTTGAAAGTTGCAATTTTTTATGAAAAATGCAACATTTTTTTTAAAAGTTACAAAATTTATTGAAATTTGCAACTAATTTAGAAGGGTTGCATTGGTGAAAGGTTAATACAACTTTTATTTTAAAATGTTGCATAACACTAATATGAATATGTGACTACTAGGTTATAGACCCGTGTATTACACGGGATTTCTATCAAAACATTATCCACAAGCCAACATAAGTGATGGTTGCACTTGTCCATCAATTTACATAGAATATTACTCTTGTCTTCAAGACATGATTTGGTTGTGTGACTCAAATTGATGACATCAGTTTAATCAATCAACATGCTCAAAATTGAAGTTAACATCATAAGATATTCAAAATTGAAGAAAACAATAAATTAATACCTTTAACAATGAGCCGGTTACTTGACTAATTATCTTATCACATTAAAAAAACTACACTAAAAGAACCACAAAATAGCCATTGAAGCACCATGGATGTATAAAACATTCTTCAATCACCCACTCAAATATATTACGATTTAGACTTGACTTGTGTTTGTAACCCGTGTGTCTTTACAGGTATCTCCTGGTCATTCACGCAATTCCCCGGTTCAACGATTGATCATGTGACTACGCGTTGCACAAAAAGGCTCTAAAAACAAAATTAATGGAAATAAATATCTTATACTGAAAATAAAATAGTAACAATGACCAACTTTTTAAAGGGACAAACACATCAGAATATAAGGACACACAAGACTCTAAGGGCTAACTTGAAATAAAACCTCCAATAACAAAAAGATTGAAAGATGAAAAAACGGTATTTACTTAAAAATGGGATGATTCAAGTTGAATTTTATATGTTACGGGTCAAAACAATAAACTTTATATACATAATTAAAATGAGCTCAAAAGTTGCCAAAGTGTGTTTAAATGTCTAAAACCTATTACATCTCTCTTATTGTAAAAAAATAGTTAATATAAGAAGGAGCCTTCCTTCTTATTGTAATTAGATCATTAGTTATTCCATAAAACACACCAAGACAAAATAAAATTAAAGAAAATTTCCTTCAAAAGTTGAAAAAACTACTTTGAAAACGCAGACTAATTCGCTTGTACGCATTTGTCTAACCAACTGACCGGCTTGTCGCGTGCACTAGTCAAAGATAGTATTTGTAAAGTTCCTTAGTACCAAAACTATGTAGCAAATGGTAAAAAGGGTGTCGAACCACAGGGAGTATGTGGTTTGTGTTTAGACTTGAATTGGACTAACGAGTCAATTATGAAGCTTGCTTTTTTGTTTATAAGAGCTTTGATATGTTTACTTGAAATGGTGTTGAGACTTTGTCCAACACAAAGGAATGAGCAAAACAAAAAGGTTGCTTAAAAATGATTAGTAAAACTTGAACAATGGTTAACAAAACAAAGTTTAATAACAAGGTTCACCCCCGGTTGATATCATAAGGTTATGGTTCTACCAATCCAACTAAATTACATCAAAGGTATGATTTATGCTAACGAGTTCATCATTACAAGGTTTAGGTGTCAAGAATCGTCAACGTTAACACGGACAATAATACACTTCATTACACAAGAACATTCAAACTCTACATCTACATAGCACACATGACCAACTCCATTTTTCAAAGACAAATTTCATACTCATTCATTCAATTTGGGAATTCAAGTTAAGCTCAAAGTACTAGCATAAATGTTTCAAGCAATCAAATACAAAATACAAGGATGCAATCTAGTTTTCAAATGTTAACAAACCATAGTCTTACAATATGCGAACCGGGGGAAAACCCAAAGAAGATTAGCCTCTCATGTTGATTGAGGCTTGGAATCCGGGTGATGATCTTGTATGCAATTCCATAACACTTTGATTTTGCTTGACTTTGATGATGATGAAAATGAGTTAGAGAAGTTGTTGGATCATGATAAGGCTGGTGCAACCAAATTCACTTCATAGTCATCTTTTGGTACTACATTCAAAGGCTTCCGAAGCTAAGCAAGAGATCTTCCGAGAGTCTAAGGAACAACAGCTGAAGACATCTTCCGAAGACAAAGTCTGAAAGAGCTTCCGAAGACAAAGTCTAATGAAAGAGCTTCCGAAGACAAAGTCTGAAAGAGCTTCCGAAGACAAAGTCTGATGAAAGAGCTTCCGAAGACAAAGTCTGATGAAAGAGCTTCCGAAGACAAAGTCTGAAAGAGCTTCCGAAGACAAAGTCTGATGAAAGAGCTTCCGAAGACAAAGTCTGCTTCCGAAGACAAAGAAGACTCCAAGCCTCGGAAGAAGCAGTCTTCCGAAGTATAAGTGCCTTCGGAAGAAATTATTCTTCCGAAGCACTTTATCCTTCGGAAGACATTGCTATGTCCAGTAGATAAAAGTATGGTCCCTGACAGTCCGCTGCAGACCTCTGATACAGCATGGCATCTTCCTAAAGAGCCATGTTGTTGACCATACTTTATTCTACTGTTCACCTTTTTATGTTAGTACATGTTACCAACTTTAGTTGGTGACAAAAGGTAAGTCAGGGACATGTCCTGACTACCAACTCTCAGGCACAATATCTGAAAGACCTCACCTAGAGTCTTGTAGTATAGATGTAAGGTTAGAGGTGTCCAGCTGGTATCAAAGTATATCCGGCTGTAGGTAGTATTATATATATCTTCTCCCTGTAACTCTTTATGTAAGCGATTTGAGTCCAAGTGTCTTGTAATCCTTTGAGTTGAGAAGCAATATATAAAAGTACCTTGAAAATTTATCTGCTGTTAGATTTTCTTACTGCTTGTTACTTGTTATATTGTGATCAACTCTTCATAGACTGCTTGCCGAGTGTTGATTCATAGTGAGTTGAGAGAAAGACCACCCGAAATCCGATCCTGCAATTGGTATCAGAGCACCAGGCTCTTGATTGTGAGATCTTACCATCCTAATCAACCTGTTTTTCACTCCTCACCACAATCCACTCACTCAAATGGCTGCTCTCTCCAAGGCTGATATGGAAACTGGTACCTTGACCAAGTCCCCTATGATCACCCCTGAAGACTTTGACACATGGTGTATCAGGATGGAAGGCTTCATCAAGTGTCAAGACTCAAGGATGTGGGACTCCATTGTCAATGGTCCTTTCATACCAAGCACTACATCTGCCACTGGTAATCGCATCATTCCAAAAGATGTTGATGATTACTCAGAGGAAGATAGGAAGAGAATAGAGCTAGATCAAAGGGCTATGACTTGTCTCCAAACTGCTCTCCCCAACTCCGTCTACAGACGCTTCAAGAAGTGCAAGACAGCTAAAGATTTATGGGAAGCTTTGAAGCTGATGTATGAGGGATCCAAGGAAACTCAAGAGAACAAGAAAGATCTCTTGAAGCAGCAGTTTGAGAACTTTACTTTCAAGGCTGGTGAGACCTTGACTCAACAATACTTCAGGTATGTTGAGCTAGTAGACACTCTGGCAGATATTGGAGTAGCTCTTGAGAACAGAGACATAGTTAGGAAGTTCATGTCCTCTCTTCCTAAGCTATGGACTCACTACTGTGTTGTCATCAAGAGAACTTCGGACCTTAAGACTCTTTCTCTCACAGAGTTGTATGGTATCCTAAGTGCGTTTCAGATGGAGATGAACATGCAGAACTCCTCTGACCACTCCAATAACCAACAGAGTTCAGCCCTTCATGTGGTTGAAAGGGAAAGCATGGAACCACAACATCAGTTGCTATGCTACCCTGACAACTCACATACTGGACCCTTCATCACTCTACCTGAGACTCCAAAGTCTCAAAAGGTTCAACACAACTCCTTTCAGGATAGTTGTGCCTTTGTCTCTGGAAGTGGACACTCTGGTGATTTTCAATACTGCTTTGATGATCTTGAGTGCTTCAATCCAGATGATGTGGAGTACATGGACATTGTCCAGCAGATGGCTCTTTTAACTTATAGAGCGAAGAAGTTCTTCAAGAGAACTGGAAGGCAATTCCCTCAAAACCCAGTCAACAGCAAGTTTGGGTTTGATAAGAGCAAAGCAAGGTGCTACAACTGCAACCAACTTGGTCACTTTGCTAGGGAATGCAAGGCTCCCAAGAACAACCCGGGAACCCCACAGGCCTCCACACATCCCACTGCTCCCAAGCATGAAGAAAAGTCAACTGAAACAGCTGCTGTTGCTCAGGAAGTTGACTGGAGCTTCATGGTACAGGATGTGACTCCCGCTCAAGCACTCATGGCCGGAACAGATGATGATCAGGTATATGAACATCTTTGTACTGCTGCCTGTATTGCTAAAGTTAAATTGTATAAGGATTACATTTCGGAAATCAGATCTGAGGTTGAGTCTTTAAATGTGCTAAAATCTGACTTTAAAAGAGCTGAATCTGACTATCAAAGGAAAATTGATGAGTTAGAGAAAACTGTGTCTCTTTGAAACATGAAAAGACTAACTACAAGACTCAAATCAAAGATCTGATCTCCAAACTTTCTGAAGTTCAAGCCCAGTTAGTCACAGCTGAGGCTCAGGCCAGGAAGCAAGCTATTGCTGAGCAAAGCTTCCAAACTATTCTTGCATCAACCTCTCATTCCAAAATGTTTTATCAAAACAAAGAAGGGTTGGGAACCAGTGAAATAGCTCCACCACACTCTTATGAGTCTATTAGACTACCTAGATGTGGTACTGAAGAGCAAGAGGTTCCAACTGCTGACCCTTCTCCATTGGAACTAGAGGATGAAGTAAAATAGTGGCCTCCACAGGGAGAAACAGGAGGATACACCCATCTCCACCTGTGATGACCAAATCCTGACCACCAAGGCAAGAAGAAGCAGAGCTAAAGCTGCTAGAAGGACTGCTAAGAAGGTTGCAGAGTCCAAGCTTAAGTTTGACCCTAAGCAAAAGGGTGTCTTCATTTCTGCCGGTTTCAAGTGGTAGGTACTCCTGATTCAGGAAAGGAGTGTAGTACCAGCACTCCTGTCCTACTGAAGGATCAGAAGTCGAAAGGGAAAGTTGCTGATGAAGAGAAGAAACCAAGAAACAGCAACCTGCAAGTTCCCAGAAGACTAACATTGCATGCATAATGTGTGGTCTGCACAACCACATGGCTAAAGATTGTTACTACAATCCAGCAAGCACACATTATGCAAATAATGTTAGAAAAGAAGTAGTCAGAGAAGGTTTCTCAGTTGGACCACTTCAAAAGGTCCAAATGATGAAAAAGGGAAAGTTGGTCTCGGAAGCCAAGTTGCTTTCGGAAGAAACTGCTTCTTCCGAAGGGAAAATGGCTTCGGAAGCCAAACCTTCTAAGGTTCGGAAGAACAAGAAGGCTCCCTTGAAACCATCTCAGAAGAAGACTACTTCGGAAGAAAAGGTGGTGAAGGCTTCTTCCGAAAAGAGAGAAGCTTCGGAAGAAGACCATGCTGCAAAAGCTTCAACAAGCTCATCCTCAAAGATCAACCAAAGGATGGATTGGAAGATCAAGGAAGATGCTGCAGCCCAAACCTCTTCTTCAACAATGACCTCTATTGAACCCCACTGCATATCTTTTGGTTCAATTATGTCACTATCTTTGGAAGAGCCCGAGACCTGCAAGGCTTGGGCTTCCAAACAAAACTAACCATCTCATCTTATGTGCAGGGACATCCATTTGACAAGATCAACAATATCTGGATTGTAGATAGTGGATGCTCCAGGCACATGACAGGGAACAGATCTCTCCTTCAACAATTCCAGAACTTTGATGGAGGGCCTGTCCAATTTGGAGGTGAGGCCGGAGGATATATTTCTGGCAGAGGAAGTATATCCAATGGCAGAATAAACATTGACAAAGTTCACTTTGTCAAACAGCTTGAACACAATCTGTTAAGTGTTTCTTAATTCTGTGATCAGAAGCATCAGATGCTTTTCACAGAACATGAGTGCATTATCCTCAAACCAGGGATGACAATTCCTCCGGAATTGGTGCTTCTCAGATCTCCCAGGAAAGGGGATATGTACAAGCTGGATATGAACAATGCTTCTCCTATGGGTGAAGTATCATGCTTTCTTTCCAAAGCTGATAGTGATGAGTCAACACTATGGCATAAACGCATGTGTCATGTGAATTTTAAAACAATGAATAAATTGTCTAAAAATAACTTGGTACATGGTTTGCCTAAAAAGGAATTTTTCTGCAAAGATAACTGTGTTGCATGCCTGAAAGGGAAACAACACAGATCATCTCATAAATCCAAATGTGTTAACTCTATCACTACTCCATTACACTTATTGCACATGGATCTTTTTGGTCCCACAAGTATAATGAGCATTGGAAGGAAATCATACTGCCTTGTGATCGTTGATGATTTTACAAGATTTACATGGGTATTCTTTTTAAGAAGTAAAGATGAAACTGTTGAAACTTTAAAATCTTTTATTCTTAAAATAGAAAATCAAATTGATCACAAGGTTAAGATTATTAGAAGTGATCAAGGGACTGAGTTTAAGAACTTCGTTCTTGACTCATTCTGTGACTCAAAAGGGATTGCCAGACAATATAGTGCTCCCAGAACTTCTCAACAAAATGGTGTTGCTGAGAGGAGGAACAGGACACTTATTGAGGCTGCTCGGACCATGTTAGCTGATTCAAAGCTGCCTCTAACATTCTGGGCAGAGGCAGTCAGCACTGCATGCTATGTGCAGAACAGGGTTCTTGTAGTTAAGCCCCATGGAAAAAACCCCTTATGAGTTATGGAACAAGAGGCCACCGTTCATTGGCTTTCTAAGGTCCTTTGGCTGCAGGTGTACCATACTTAACACAAAGGACAACTTGGCAAAGTTTGCTGAGAAGTCGGATGATGCTATCTTTATTGGATACTCTTCTAGCTCCAAAGCTTATAGAGTATACAATATTAAGAATCAACAATTTGAGGAGTCATCCAACATAGTTGTTAATGAGCACACTCCTTGTGTTAGGGGAATGGACCTGAGTATATCTTTGATTTAGAATTGTTTCCAAACTATTCTAAACCATCTTGTGAGAATGTTTCAGCTGGAACAGGTGCTCAAAGTGATGCTGATGCTGATGCAGGTCAACTATATGAGCTTCCCAGACCTATTCCAAATTCTCTAAGAGCTGAAGGGCAACAAGCTTCAACTATTCACAGATCTGACAGTGTAACTATCTCCAGAAATAGTGAAGCTTCAACAAGTGAATCACTTGATCAACCTCAAAGTTCCTCAGGTGATCCACTACAACACCAGGTTGAGGGAAGTGGTATTCTGAAGGAACAGGCAACTGTTAATACTACTTCACAACCAACCGTTGATGATGTTTCTCAATCATTCAATCAGTCCTCATTGAATGACTCTGAAACAGCAGTTGGACAGAGTGATCCAGTTCCTGATCAGAATATGTCTAACCTAGACTTATCTCTGCAATTGGAAGTGATTCCTCGTCTTAGGATTCACAACACTCATCCAACTGAGAACATCATAGGCAATGTCTCTGAGGGTGTGAGAACAAGAGGACAAACACATCATGGGAATGTCTGCTTGTACTCATGCTTCCTGTCTCAGATGGAACCAAAGAAGGTAGAAGATGCCTTAAAGGATAGTAGTTGGGTTGAATCGATGCAGGAGGAGCTGCTTCAATTCAAAAGACAAAAGGTCTGGAATCTATGCCCACTACCATCTGGTCAAGTACCCATAGGCACTAAATGGGTATTCAGGAACAAGAAAGATGATAGAGGCTTGATTATCAAGAACAAGGCAAGGCTAGTAGTTCAAGGATACACCCAGGAGGAAGGAATTGATTATACTGATGTCTTTGCACCTGTTGCAAGACTTGAGGCAGTTAGGATCTTCCTTGCTTATGCTGCATCCAAGAACTTCACAGTCTACCAACTTGATGTCAAGTGTGCTTTTCTATATGGGGATATAGATAGGGAAATCTATGTGTGTCAACCTCCAGGATTTGAAGACCCACAGCACCCCAACTATGTGTGCAAGCTGGATAAAGCTCTATATGGGCTGCACCAAGCACCTAGGCTGTGGTATGAGACCTTGTCTCAGTTTCTCCTGAGGAATGGATACACTAGAGGTACCATTGACAAGACTCTTTTCATCAGAAAGAGTGGAGAAGACATTTTGCTTGTACAAGTCTATGTTGATGACATCATATTTGGTTCTTCAAACGACCAAATGTGCAAAGACTTTGAAAGCATTATGAAGCAGAAGTTTGAGATGAGTTCCATGGGAAAAATGGACTTTTTCCTAGGAATCCAGGTGAAACAGATGAAGGAAGGGTTCTTCATAAGTCAATCTAAGTATGTCTCATACATCTTAGAAAGATTTGAAATGAAGAACTGTAAACCAGCCAAGACACCCATACCCAGAAACCATAATCTTTGCCCTGACCTTGAGGGGGAGGATACTGATCAACATCAGTATAGAGCAATTATTGGTTCTCTGATGTATCTCACTGCAAGTAGACCAGATATCATGTTTGCCACATGCATTTGTGCAAGATATCAGGCTGCTCCGAAGGTGTCTCACCTAGTTGCTGCAAAGAGAATCCTCAGATACCTCAAAGGAGCACCTAAACTAGGTCTCTGGTATCCAAGAAATAGTGATTTCAATCTCTATGGATACTCTGACAGTGACTATGGTGGCTGCAACATTGACAAGAAATCAACATCAGGAGGATGTCAATTTCTTGGTGGAAGGATTATCTCATGGCAATGCAAGAAACAATCCTGTGTCTCTACATCAACTGCTGAAGCTGAATACATTGCTGCTGCTAGCTGCTGTGCTCAACTGCTATGGATTCAAAATCAGATGTTAGACTATGGGTTCAACTTCATGACTACTCCTATCCATATTGACAACAACAGTGCTATCTCCATTACTGAGAATCCGGTGAAGCACTCCAAGACAAAACACATTGATATCAGGTATCATTTCATTAGAGATATTCATGAGAAACAGCTGATAAAGTTAATCAAAGTTGACTCAAATGAACAATATGCTTGTTTGTTCACAAAGGCATTTGATGAACAAAGATTTAAGTATCTCATATCAGCAATTGGGATGATAAACATTGAATAACTACCTCTTTTGAAGACCTTTTTAAATGAGTAATGTCTTGTGTCAATACAATTTAAGCCCTGTTACAAAAGATCTTTAAACTATTCCAAGTGTAAATTCCTTCCGAAGAGGAACTAACTCTCGGAAGATATTCTTGAATATCTTCCGAAGCTAAATTCCTCAATGGAAATTTTCTTCTCGGAAGAGTTTTTGGTCTCGGAAGAAGCGATTGATTCTATATCAGATCTACTTCCGAAACTTATACAACTCTCCATTCGGAAAGACAGCTTTACCTTCGGAAGCAATGCCTTGCTTCGGAAGATAAAGTGCCTTCAAAGGACAATTTTACCTTCGAAAGCAATATCATGCTTCGGAAGAGAAATTGCCCTCGGAAGAAAGTTACCTTCGGAAATGTTTTACCCTCGGAAGTAAAGGTTTTTATATGTAACGGATATCTTTTGGGCCCCACTCTGTAAAAAGTAAAGATTTTGTTGATAATGTCAGATTATTTAAAATTATCCTTGCCGCCAACATCATTTCTCCGCCGTAAACCACCGTACCACCCACAGTAACCCCAAAACAGTTACCCTATTACCACCACCATACCACTATTCACCCTTTTTAAATAATCTTGACTTATCAATTTCTTCTTCTTTTACCACTTTACAGCCCAAATTGTTCCCTTCACTGTCAAACCATAATTTCACTCAAAATTTCAAGCTTACCTTTTCTCCAATGGCGCTAAACCCTCAGCACAACCAAGTCGCATTACTTGACTCGTCAAGGGATGCTGACTTCACCCAAATCATCACCTTTCTCACCGAATCCACCTATCTCACTGCACTCACAGTTAACCCAACTGTATACTCCAACCATATGTCAGAATTTTGGAGCAACGGAGAAACTACAGTGCTGAATGGGGTTCGAGTCCTGAGAACCAGAGTTTGTGGCCAAGAGTTGGTCATCAATGAACAGATCATCAGGGAGCATCTCGAGCTTCACGATGATGGGGCTCCTACTGAGTTCCCCAAGGAAGACTTGGAAGGCACCTATATCCTCATGGGATATGGAGGCGATGTCAGCAGGTCCACAGTATACAAGTTCAACTTCTCTTACCATTGGAAGTTCCTGCTGCACATTGTTTTGCACTGCCTCTCCAATAAATCAGGGGGTTGGGATCAAATCCCATATGAACTAGGATGCCTAGTTCATGGGTTGGTGAGAGGCCTCAGATTCAACTACTCACGATTCGTGTTGAACAACCTAATCGCCAATCTCAGCAGGGATACATTCTTCATGTATCCCCGATTCCTTCAACACATAATCAACTGTGAGATGGAACCACGCAAGCTTGTCTGTGCAGCTGCTCTTCCTGTTCCACACATGAGGCCTACCATCTTCAAAACACTGAAGAAGATGTCCACCAACTTCACTGGACGGTACACTCCATTACCTCCAGAGATGACTGAGCGCATAGCTCCTGGTGACATCCCTGTTCTCCCCACAGGTGATGAACCCACACCAGCAACATCCACCACAATACCAAAACCTTCTTTACCCATCAAAGCCACATATCAGAGACGCCCCAAACGAACCCTTGTTCAATCTACTCTGATTGAACAAGCTCCTCCTGTTCACACCGAAAGGACTAGAGTGGAATCATGGGCTCCCACTCAGTCCGAGGTCACACCATCCTTCACATTTGACCTCAATGTGGGTTTTGAGCCTCCTCAGTCTCAAACCCCTGAGCCCGAACCCCAAGCCTTTAGCCCACAGGGTGAGTCTCTACACTCCCCTGTGCAACTTTCTAGGGACAGCCCCACCATAGGCTCAATGCCTGTAGACATTGATCAAGGTCCCGGGTCAGTAGGACTAACCACCCTCTCTTTCACTGACCTTTTACTCCGAACTGATGAAGAGATTACATCTCTCCATGGCCATGAAGTTGATCTACAACACCCACTGAGAGATCAACAGAGCCAAGAGGGATCCCTTGTCTCTAGCCCCTATCAGAAGCCTGCTACTGAGGTGAGTCCCACTGATGTGGAGGGGACTCATGTAGACTCAGCTGCCACTACTCAGAGTCTCTCATTGAGCTCTCAGGACAGTGGTAACATCATTAGGACTGAGTCTACGACAACTTTGCCCATTGACATCTCTGAAAGAGATGACTCTGAGCAAAGGAAACCAGGGTGCCAAGAAACCACATCTGGTGGTGAGAGTGAGCATACTAGGTATGTTATCTCATCTCCCCATGATTCTTCTTATGAAGATGAGGGAAGTATGCAACTAACACTTCAGTACTTGCTTTCTAAGGTCTCCAACCTGGAATCACAGGTGAAGATCTTAGAATCAAGGACTGCCACTCAGCAACTTGAGATTAACTCTCTCAAGGCTAAACTAGCTGAGAAACAGACGGAGAGGTCTGTTAGGCATGTACCAATCCAGGTCTCAATGACTTCTTCCTCTAGCTCATCTAGCTCTCAAGATGATGCTACCAAAAAGGGGGAGAAAGTTCAGAGACAAACACCTATGGAACCACAGACCCAACTCATTTCCACCCAACAAATCATTACACTACTTGAGTCATCTCAATCCTTTCTGGAGATTGACTCAAGGATGCTTCAAGATCTCTACAGACTGTTCACACAGTTTGTATTGAGATCATCCCTAGAACAGCCCAGCCCCGACACCACACTTGCATACTTTGGGGCTGAGGAGCTTCAAAGACTGACTGATGGAACCTAAGGTCTTCATGGAACCTAAGATTAGCTTCGAAGGGGAAATGGGGACTGATGGCCCAGCAACTGAAACAGATGGGACAGAATCTGTAGTAGTCTCATCTTCCGAAGCTCTAGCTGAGGCTTCCGAAGCTTACATGGAAGCCTCGGAAGAACAAGACAAGTCTTCCGAGGCCGAAATAGAAGCTGCGGAAGGCTTATATCAGATGTCTGAGGAACTGACCATCACAGATGTCATTGTTGAAATTGCATCTGAGGTGAGCAGGGAGGACATTTCTGAAATACCTCCAACCCAAGCACCAGCCGAACTTCTCTCTCAATCACAGCCCTCCATCCAAGAACCACCACAGTCAAGCACAATCAAAGACAAAGGCAAAAGAAAATTGACTGCGGAAGAGCTTCAGGAGGAGGAGAAGATTGAGAAGGCCAAAAAGAAAGGTCGGTTTCCTACTGAGAAGCTGTTAGCTGCTAGTTCTAAAGCAGCTGCAGCCAATCAGGAAGAAATCAACCAGAGGAGAAGAACAGCACTCATTGACCAGCTCATCAATCTAGGAGCTGCCAATGAGGAAATACTCCTGCTACCATTAGAGGAGTTGGTGACTTTGGAGAGGTCAACCAGGCTACAACAAGAAAGGGAAGCCAGGTTGGCCTTGGAGAAGGCAAGAAGAAGAGCAGAGGGAGGCAGCCCTGAAGCTGAGAGAGGCTAGAATCAAGTTCCTCCTCTCAAGAGGCTTCAGTCTTCCTGAACTGTCTCCACATGATGATGACATGATCCTGCTGCTCCACAACAAAGAGCAGGATCAAATGGAGAAGGAAAGGAAGAAGGCTGCTAGGGAGAAGCTGAAGGTGAAGAGGAAGAGGGAGGAAGAGAAGGAGGTCACTGCTGCCAAGAAGTCAACTGACAAAGCCTGGATGAAGGACTACCTCCGGGCTCATGGCTTCTCTGGTAGGCAGGTGGGACCTATGTCCGAAAGGACACTCCAGCGGATAGTCAGTGAAATAAAGGCTGACATCCGTTTGGGGAAAAGGAAGGAGATGTACAGAAGGATGAAGGGAATGGTCTTCACACCAGCCACTCAACCACAGCCACAACCCACACCAGAGCCAACCCCTTTTCCCATTAAACCTGAACCCACTGATGAAACCTTCACCCCTCAACCCACAACTCTATCCAAACCTACCACATCACCTCAACCACCCAAACTACCCATCCTAAAACCCAAGACTCAACCCAAAACCACTAAACCTAAACCTACCCAACAACAACCAAAACCATCCCCTCAGCCTCCTAAACATCTCTCCTTTGAAGAAATAAAGGAGTTCAAGACGAGGCTCATTAACTGCACTACCTTGAGCAGTATCTCCTGTGAGGGAGAGCTTATCAACATCACCTATGTTGATAACTCTTCAAGCTCCCTCACCCTAGGCCAGTTTCTTGAATTGCCTAGAGAAACCTTGGGCCAGTCTGCAAGACTTCTTGGTCTCAACTCCGTACCCTCAATGCTGAGGAGAAGAGGCTAAGAAGAAGACTGGTGACTCTACTGGATACCAGGAAAGAGGACAGGATTTCTGGTCAATCTCCTGGACCTAGAAATGCAATAATCCAGTGGAGGTTCGATGAACCTTCTCACAACTTTGTTGTGGAAAGGGAGAATGGTGAAACCAACAGGCTCAATGCCACTTCTCTACTGCATCTCAGCAGATTTGATCTTGCTGAGCTTGCAGAGAAGCCATTCTCCAATCCCTCCAACTCTGAGACTGCTGCACACATAAAACCATATCAGTGGTCTCCACTTGGCTGAACGAAATAGAAGAGCCAAGATTGAAGAAGAGTTGAAGCTGAAAAGAGTGGAAGACAAGGAAAGATCAACCACCAAAGGCACAGCCTTTCTACAGATGGTGGAAGGTCCTGAATTGGAACCAATAGTTCGATGGGAATATGACTATACTTCCCATCAACTAACTCTTTTCAGAGGGCCACAACAGAGGGTACACATAATCCAAGGTGACAGAGTAGAGGTTCTGTCCACCAAAGATTTGTACAAGATTCTCAGCATCACAGCAGGAAAGAGTGAAGACACTGATAAACACCTGCTTTCCTTGGTGCTGAGAGCTTTGAGAAGAAGAGAGAAGTGAAGTTTTGGTAGCATCAGCCTAGGGGAGTTTGTTGGATCATGATAAGGCTGGTGCAACCAAATTCACTTCATAGTCATCTTTTGGTACTACATTCAAAGGCTTCCGAAGCTAAGCAAGAGATCTTCCGAGAGTCTAAGGAACAACAGCTGAAGACATCTTCCGAAGACAAAGTCTGAAAGAGCTTCCGAAGACAAAGTCTAATGAAAGAGCTTCCGAAGACAAAGTCTGAAAGAGCTTCCGAAGACAAAGTCTGATGAAAGAGCTTCCGAAGACAAAGTCTGATGAAAGAGCTTCCGAAGACAAAGTCTGAAAGAGCTTCCGAAGACAAAGTCTGATGAAAGAGCTTCCGAAGACAAAGTCTGATGAAAGAGCTTCCGAAGACAAAGTCTGAAAGAGCTTCCGAAGACAAAGTCTGATGAAAGAGCTTCCGAAGACAAAGTCTGCTTCCGAAGACAAAGAAGACTCCAAGCCTCGGAAGAAGCAGTCTTCCGAAGTATAAGTGCCTTCGGAAGAAGTTATTCTTCCGAAGCACTTTATCCTTCGGAAGACATTGCTATGTCCAGCAGATAAAAGTATGGTCCCTGACAGTCCGCTGCAGACCTCTGATACAGCATGGCATCTTCCTAAAGAGCCATGTTGTTGACCATACTTTATTCTACTGTTCACCTTTTTATGTTAGTACATGTTACCAACTTTAGTTGGTGACAAAAGGTAAGTCAGGGACATGTCCTGACTACCAACTCTCAGGCACAATGTCTGAAAGACCTCACCTAGAGTCTTGTAGTATAGATGTAAGGTTAGAGGTGTCCAGCTGGTATCAAAGTATATCCGGCTGTAGGTAGTATTATATATATCTTCTCCCTGTAACTCTTTATGTAAGCGATTTGAGTCCAAGTGTCTTGTAATCCTTTGAGTTGAGAAGCAATATATAAAAGTACCTTGAAAATTTATCTGCTGTTAGATTTCTTACTGCTTGTTACTTGTTATATTGTGATCAACTCTTCATAGACTGCTTGCCGAGTGTTGATTCATAGTGAGTTGAGAGAAAGACCACCCGAAATCCGATCCTGCAGAAGTAAAGAAAACCTCCAAAATCGTCCAAGCTCGTCCCTTTCTGTGTCTGCTACCGATTAGGGTGTTTTGCCCTAATTCTCCTCCTTAAATGTGGTCAAATTCCGAAGATTCTGGTCAACCCAGGATAACGATGTAAGCTACGTCCATAAGGACGTAAGCTACGTCCTCTCTACTTGTGTACGTCCTGAACTACTGTCTTACGTCCACAAATCAGGGAAGAATACTTAAGGACGTAAGCTACGTCCTATAGGACGTAAGCTACGTCCCTTGCATATTTTTGCCTTCGATCTTTCTTTTGTTGTCTTCCCGTGTTCTAGATCTCATCCGTCTTCTCTAACGCTCAAGTTCCTTCCTTTTAGCTCCAAGTACCTGCGTTCCATAAGCAGGACAAAGTGATTCCGTTCGATAATAATAATGTGATAATAATGCATAATTAAACACTTAACCGCATATAAAGCATGAACGCATCACCAACCACCAAGAAGTTATTCACCTATAGTTCTTACTTCTTATGCACCCAACCATGTCGTATAAAAGGATATGCACCCAAAAACCAGATAGTTAGGTTTAAAAGGAAGACAAGAAGGTCGACAACATATGCAAGAACATAAATGATGAAGTATAATCACATATGTACACGTGTATACATTTCTTCTATATTTGTATGTGAAAGAGACGTAGGGAGTCATACATGGAATTTGATAGGTTAAAGCTTCAGAAAACACCATAAGACCATCCATATAAGCGACATCGATTCTTGAGAACATTTCTAATAGTTGAATCTCTCTATGTCGTGGCCATTTGTATAGGGAAGATCTCTAATGAACCTAAAATGACCCTGATATTCCGCTAGAATGTCATCTTTTGATTCCTAGTGCTGCGCTAAATTTTGCAACAATCCAACAAAAGGAGGTAAACGTTACATATTTCTTTGACTTCTCAGTTGTTATAGAAACAGTCTCTCCAGTTTGCGTATAAAGGAGCCTACAAATCAATGTAAAATGAAATCATTCCCGTAACAAAACCAATAAAATAGAATGTTATATATAATTATAGAATTTGAAAGCTAGTGAACATTAGTGTTGTTATTAAGATAAGAAATTGATAGCTTCAGATAACAATTACAAAACAACAGAGTAAAATTCTTATAAATTAATACAAGTTAATAATATTTCACAACATTAGAGTTCCCTAACAATGGGGTGTATGAATGTAAAACAAAGAATACAACCTAGTAACATTTATAATCTTAATAATTCATCACTGGAAGCCATTTTGTAAGTGACTATATATATGATTTATGGATTATAGTATGTGATTTCTGGAGTAGTACTCTGTTCTTGAATAAATTGTACCTTTAGTATATTGCGTTGTAGAATAAGGAGAGGATTTGGATAGAATTCTGCACATGCAATCTTGAGCTTGTTGTTTGAATGGCTCGTATAACTTTTATTTGCCACCAAACTCCTTATGAATATAAATCCATGGATATCAAGAAACGAGAATCAAAAAGTCAAAATTACTGAAAATAAATGAATATTCACAGCTTACCATGGATAGAAGAACTCAAGCAGCTAAATAATATGCTTTTTGATTTAAACCCTAAACAAACATTGAGAGATCAAAAACTCAAAGTAACCCTCATACTCAAATGAATAACAGAAAACTGAAGAAAACATACCAGTCTGTAATGATCGAAACATACCAGTTTGTAATGATCGCTGCATACTTCTCATTTCTCTGCAAAATTGGAGAATGGAGGAAGACACTATGAAAAGATGTAACCTTATTTCACTTGTAGAGGAATAAAACATATCTCAAATCACAAGAAATTACAAACCTGCAACTGAAAATATGTTTGACACATCAAATGAATAACAGAAATCGACAGAAATACATAGCATGGAATTTCTATAAAAAACCAAAAGATTAATTGATGTTTAACAGGAATACGTATCAGGAATACGTATCATGGTTATCATTTGAAAGGGAGATTTTCTAGATATCCGGGTTCAGTGGTTGGATTTGGGTGCCAACTGTAGGTTCTCAGATGAATGCGTGAGGTTGTTGAGCAAAATCCGGGTTTGGGTAGTCAAGATGGGAAGTGAAATCGGGTTTTTAGACCCACCTGATCAAAAATATGAGATGGGCGGGAAAATAAACTTGAGAAGGCTTGTGGGAATGCCATGTGGCATCCCATGTAAAAGATTATTAGTATAGATTATTATAAATGACACCTTTAATTAAAATAGTTATTTTTTTGAAAAGTTAATGGGATGGACTTACATACATTAGAAAGGTTCAAGGACCCGATTAATATTCTTTGTAATTTAAATAGATTGTATAATATTGTAACTTTGAGTGAGTAACAAATTTTAAATTAGAGCGTCGACCCAATGATTTTATAAGAAGAATTATCTTACATTGTACAAGTGAATACAAGTTACTATTAGCCAAAAAATAGAACTCTTAAAAAGTTTCCACAAGGATTCAAACCTGGGTCATCAATCCTATGGATTGAAGTGGTAACCGGTTGGACTGCAATCGTTTGGATGTTTATTATCATCCTTTTAATCTTTTGTTCAAGTTAAGTGATGTAAAGGTAATTTATAAAAGGGCATCGATCAAGAACATCAACAGAACTGCCCATTTGACGCCGCGAAATTACCGAACAGATCGATCAAGTCGGCTGTAAATCGACATACGCAGGACCGATGTGTAAATCGACATACGCGAAATTACCGAACAGATCAATTTGCGTAAATCAACAAGAACCGATGTGTAAATCGAACATTAGGTAATTCGATTTGTGTAAATCAACAAGAAGTAGGTCGATTGAGAAGGGAGGAAATTGGAACAACCTAAATCAAGAAGAAAGAGGCTGTGTAAATCGACATACGCAGGAACAACCGGTTAGTTATTGAATAATTGCAAATTCGAACTTTGAATTGCCGATGTGTTGGTTTATTATCCTTTTCGAATTGTAGATCTACTCATCTGTAATTGTATTTTCCAGGGGAAATTTATTTGGGTCTAGGTTTTTGATAGTTAGTATATCATACATATGTTCAAACAAAGTTGAGTCAAAAGGGGTAGGAGAGTTCATCTCTACTAGGTTTAAGATTTTAATTTGCTAACCATGAGGTTTACAAAAAGATTATGAACTGTTATTTGTCTTGTATAAACATTATGCACTTGGGGAGTTCAACCTTTAGATTGTTGTTATGTAGATAATTATATGAAGTTTGGTTGTTCGCACGATATGTTCTCCTTAGGATTTGGATTTCATAGTCTTATCTGTGTATAGATGAGTTATCATACTATTTGACGAAGATTAAACATATTATCAAGAGTGGGTTCTTGATGAATTTATTACATTGTTGATCAGGTCTTTCCCAACATTGACGATGAGTGGGTTCTTGCTAATTGTGCTCAGATTGTTGATCATACTCGTTTCTTAAATTAATCAGATTCGTTAATCATGTTCTTTAAAGATAAAAAGTATAAATTTTTACGCATCTCGGTTAATTTAGGCTTGTTTTTCCTAATCAGTAAATCATTTTCACAAATAAGTTTTTATCAAACATTCAATAACAGATTATCATGACTTCAAGTAGCAACTTTCTGTTAAAATTCACATCCAATCATTTGTCTAATTGCGGAAAGGAAATTCGAGTTCATATGTTGTGATCTTTGTCTTTTCCTAGTTGGATTTTTGGTTTATGATTTTTATGCAACTATGTATGATTTTGCCAACGTATGTGGAATTTTGATTATTGCACAAGCAATATGCACAGACCAAAAATGATTGCTCTAGCAGAGCTTGAATATTGAAATCAAACTGACTTCTTCAATAGTTTGATTGAAGTGTATAATTACTTAAATCATGGCACTTGAATTTCAATGACTTGAAATCATAGCCTTAAGTAGTTTAACTAATTGTTTTAGTGTACAAATCAAATTGATTTTTTAATGTATGTTGAAACTCATGATCAATAAAGTAATTTTTGGATCAATGCTTATTAGGAATTCTAGTATTTCTTTTATCTAGCATGTGAATGGTTGTATCGTAATTATCTACTTTAGTTATTTCAACTTATGATGGATAAATTTGATTTATGGTTCCATAACAACTCAAATGGCCATTGTAATATATCCTCTTTATGTTCAACATATTATGATGTGTTATCTGTGTAAAAACGATTTGTAATCGAGCACCAACATTTAATGTCATTGTTTCTCTTAAATTCAGGTTACGAGGGACATGGCAAATGTTAGAGATTGGATGTATTTACCTAGACGGTTACCTGAATTTGAAGCTGGAGTTATTGAATTTCTTAATGCTTTATTTGCTAAGGCGGCAAAAGGATCTCAAATATGTTGTCCTTGCAAACTGTGTAAAAATCGATATTGGTATCGAAGAGATGAAGTGTTTGATCATTTGAAAGGACACGGATTTGTAAAAGACTACTATGTGTGGGTTTTTCATGGAGAAACCACCTCACAAACAAGATTTAACATCGACATAGATGACAATGGAGATAGTATGCATGATAATTTTGATGAATTATTGCATGATATGTTTAGAGATACTGTAGAGGAAACAAGTACAGTACATGAAGGTTTAAATGAAGATGCCAAAAAGTTCTATAAGTTGGTGGAAGATGGAAAGCAAGAGTTGTTCCCTGGGTGTAAAAGTTTTTCAAAGCTATCTTTTATTGTCAGACTTCTTCTCTACAAGACCCTTCATGGGCTTAGTAATGTGGCATTTGATGATCTTCTACACCTTTTACAAGAAATTATTCCAGAGGCAAAACTTCCGGCTAGTTTTACTCAAGCTAAAAAAATTGTAAGAGATTTAGGGCTTGGTTATAAGAAGATTGCTGCATGTCCAAATGATTGTATGCTTTATTGGAAAGAGTATGAACATACTGAAGTCTGCCACACTTGCCACACCTCTAAGTGGAAACAATTGAATGAGAAAGAACAGAACAAGCAGAGTAGTGAACATTCTAAAACGTCTTTAAAAGTTCCGGCTAAAGTGGTTTGGCATTTTCCTTTAAAACCAAGGCTACAAAGACTATTTATGTGTTCAGATACAGCTAAACATATGAGATGGCATGATGAAGGGCGACCTAAAGATGGAACTTTACGACATCCTGCAGATGGGCAAAGCTGGAAGGAATTTGATTCTTTGTATCCTTATTTTGCAAAGGAAACTAGAAATGTTAGGTTAGGGCTGTCAAGTGATGGATTTAATCCATTTGGAACAATGAGCATTGCTCATAGCACTTGGCCAGTGGTGTTGGTTAACTATAATTTGCCTCCATGGATGTCACTTAAACCAGAATACTTTATGTTGTCTTTGTTAATTCCGGGACCCGAATCTCCAGGTAATAACATAGATGTTTATTTACAACCCTTAGTTGAGGAGCTTAAAGAGTTATGGGTTAATGGGTTGGAGACATACGATAAATCTAAAGATGAGACCTTTAAAATGTATGCAGCCTTAACATGGACAATTAGTGATTTTCCAGGGTACTCAATGTTGTCGGGGTGGAAAACAAAGGGAAATTTTGCATGTCCATGTTGTAATCATGAGACTAGTTCTCTTTACTTGAAGCACAACAAGAAAACATGCTATATGGACCATCGTAGATTTTTAGATGCTCAACACCCATGGCGGCGTAATAAGAGTGCTTTCAATGGGAAGATTGAGAAGAGGCTTTCTCCAAAACCCCTGTCTGGTGTTGAAGCTTTGAGTGAGTTAACTACTTTTAAAAATATATTTGGAAAGACACAAAGGAAGAAAAATGATAGCACTTGCCCATGGAAGAAAAGATCAATATTTTTTGACTTGCCGTATTGGCAATTCAATAAATGTCGACATAATCTTGACGTGATGCACATTGAAAAAAATATATGTGACAACTTGATAGGGACTTTGTTGGATATTAGTGGAAAGTCAAAAGATCACCCAAAAGCCCGATTTGACCTTTTAGATCTTGGCATCAAAGAAAGGCTTCAACCTAAACTTTCTGATGATGGTAAGAATGTTATTATCCATAATGCATGTTTTTCAATGTCTTCAAAGGAAAAAATAGTTTTTGTCGTGTTTTGAAGGAAACAAAATTACCGTACGGGTGTGCTTCTAACATTGCACGTTGCGTTCATTCTTCGGAAAAGAAATTTTCAGGTTATAAGAGTCATGATGCTCACATCTTTTTGCATTACTTGCTTCAAGTTGCTATAAGAAAATCATTACCAAAACATGTTGCTGTTCCTTTAATTAGGTTGGGTGTTTTTTTTCGAAGTCTTTGTAGCAAGGTAATCAAGCCCGAGGACCTTGATCGATTACAATCAGAAATTACAGAAACATTATGTGAATTTGAGAAAATATTTTTGCCATCTTTTTTTGACATCATGGTGCATTTACCTATCCATTTAGTAGATGAAGTTAGGCTTGGAGGACCTGTTCAATATAGATGGATGTTTTTTATGGAAAGATACTTGTGCAAGTTGAAGTCATATGTCCGAAACAAGAGCCGACCAGAAGGATCTATAGCAGAAGGATATTTGATTGATGAATGTTTGACTTTTTGCTCATGTTATATGCATGGAGTAGATACAAGACTTAATAAGGGTGTGGAAGATAATGATGATTCCGAGGGAGAAAACGAACCGGGTGAAAAATTATTCGTGAATGGTGGCCATCCATTAGGAGGTAAAAACGAAGACTTGGAACACTTTTCAAATTAGATGATCACTTAATGGAACAAGCACATCGTTATGCCTTATTCAATTGTGATTGTGCACAAGTTAACGATTATATCAAGTAAGTAACCATTTTATAGTATTTATTCCTTCGAATTATATGTCAATATTAATTATTTCATATTCATGTTGTATTTGTATAAATGATGATGCAGAGAGCATGAAGCTTATATTGAAAATCAGCCCCGACAAAGTCGATGGGCACGAGCACAAAACCATAGTCATGAGTTCACAAGTTGGTTCAAAGACAAAGTAATATATGATAAAGTCCCAGATCATATTTTTTGGCTTGCTAAGGGTCCTAGTCCTACATCCAAGAGATATTATGGGTATTATGCTAATGGCTATAGGTTTCATACCAAATCACGAGATGATAAATGTAAAACTCAAAATAGAGATATTATGGGTATTATGCTAATGACTCTAATTAACCATCGATAACCCTAACTAACCATCGATAACCCTAATTGAGCATCGATGACCCTAACTGAGCATCACTACCCTAATTGAGCATCGATGACCCTAATTGAGCATCGATAACCCTAATTGAGCATAATTGACCCTAATTGAGCATCGATGACTCTAATTAACCATCGATAACCCTAATTAACCATTGATAACCCTAATTGAGCATCGATGACCCTAGTTGAGGATAATTGACCCTAGTTGTGCATAATTGACTCTAGTTGTGCATCAATGACCCTAACTGAGCATCACTACCCTAAGTGAGCATCAATGACCCTAACTGAGCAACGATTACCCTAATTAACCATCGACTAAATCTAATTGAACAACGATTACCCTACTTAACCACCATTATTAGTTAATAACACTTTTTTATTATCAGTTAATAATCTAAATTCACTTAAAAGAATTTATTAAATACAAAAAAACAAATTATTCATCACTAAAAGAATTTATTGAATTTAATTTCTTATATACATATCTACTTAAAAAAATTAGAATTCCCTCCTAATTTCAGTTTCCTCTTAATTTACTGAAATTTTCCCTCTAATTATACTAACAAAGCGCCGATATACACTAATACACACAATTCGTAATTTCGTATTTACTAAAATTCTCCCGGTTCAATCAATGCATCGATTAATTCTGATTTGGTAGAGACTGCAGGCGCACGAAATTAAACATGTAAGTACTAGCAGTCCTTCATCATCGATTAATTCTGATTTGGTGTTGAGCAGCGATCAGATTAATACCGATTTGGTGTTAAGCAACGATCGTTAATACTGATTGAAATTGATTTTTCTTGTATCCATGTATATACGATCAGATTAATACTGATTTGGTGTTGAGCAGCGGTCATTAGGTGAGAACATTGATTTGGAGTTGCGATTTGGAAAGCAAACAAGTTGATCATCAAGCGTGATTTGTGTTCTGTGATATAAATTTGAGTCCAGGTCAGAAATAGGATATTGACATCTAATTTTGGTTAATGGATTTAGGGAAGAAATAGGATACGTTCTGGTCTTATATATTGACATCCAATTCAACATGTTTTATAGACATCTAATTCATCATAAAATAAAAGTATCTAATAAATGAGTTTAGCATCTTATGTCAACTGTTAGTTGTTGTTAAATTTGATTTTGAGCAGGTCTAATGGAAAGCAAAAGCAAGCAAATTCAAAGCGTACAAAGACAAGTCAATGATTATGAAAGAAGTAGACAATTGAGGGTTCAAGAAAACAAAAAAAGAATACAAGACTTAGGATTGAAAAGGATTGCAAGTTCTCTGACAAGTTTGGTGGAAAGTCAAAAAATGAAGAAAAAAACAATGAAACCGACATATACTAGTGCAAAAGATGTAGACTATATTCCTGATAATGGTGATGATAGTGAGGAAGATTATCAAGATGTTGATACAAGTGTTGATGCTTCCAAAAAGGTGATACAATTATAAATTATTTATTTATTTTATTTTGTTACACCAATTTTCTAACAACAAGAAATTTGTTATAGAAACAACGTCCACAATATATTGCACCACTATCCATGACTTTGATTGCTAATTTGGCAAAGCAAAACCGAGTGGTTGCTCCAAAGAAGAATCAATGTAAAGCAACAATTACCATGGGTGAAGTAATTTCAAAAACACAAAAGGAGGTATTGAGGAACAATACAACACATGCTAATCGTACAAAGACGATTACTTCTTGATGATGAGGATGATGAGATATTTCAAGGTATTATTTTGTTGTTTAAAAGATTATTTAATAAGACTATTTTTCATATAAATTTACACTTTATGTGTTTAGATGTTAATGGATTAAATATGAATATAGATGACTTGGTAACTAATGACAATGAAGAGGATGTTATGAGATCTCAAGGTACGTGTGTTTAGTGATTTAATTAGATTTTTGTTTGTTTCTACTATATTATTGTTATTGCTATTTACATATCAATGATATATTATTTTAAATGCTAAGATGATGTTGATCAAGATGAAGAGTATGAAGATCTAGATGATATAACAATTACAAATAACGAAAATGAGATACAAATGGAGGATACCAATGATGATTTGGAAAATGAGGATGATGTACAACTACAAGGTCTCGAATTACATAAAGCCAAAGGTTTGATCTAACTACTTATACCATGTGTTTAGTGTGTTATTGATAAACTTTATTCAAATAATTCTTTTTGTATCATGGCGTTTAGAAATATCTAAAACTAATAAAAGAGGACCAACAATGCTGCATGTTGTGCACACAAGAAAAATCGACGAACGTGAAGCCATCATATGTAATGAATTTGGACAACCCATTGGACCGGTAAAAGAGAAGAAGGATGTAGTCGGACAATTCTCTCGATTTTTAGGTACAATAGCTCATAATCATAGTTACGCACCATTGATCCTAGTTCATGGCAGAAGGTGCCACATAAAGACAAGATATGGGAATACGTCTTGGTAAGATTTTTAGTAGTGTTATTGCTTTTATTTGTAAGATTTTATTTTTAAACTAAATGCTAACTTTTTTAAAGGAAAAATATGATGTGCCTGATGCTGCTAAGAAATGGGTTTTAATGAGTATTGGAGAGTCGTATAAGGTACACAAATGTCGGTTTAAGAAAAAACACTTCTATCAATTTAAGGATAACAAAACAAGATGGAGGAACCGACCTAAAAACATTCCAGAAGATGATTTCTCACAACTGTTGCGTTTATGGAATAATAAAGATGTGATGGTATTTTTTTATAATTTTTTATTAAATTTTATTTGCTATTTAATGTTGTTTATTAGCTTAGTTGCATATATTGATGTATGTACAGAAACGTTGTTTAAAAGCAAAAGAATCACGCATGTCTCAAAAAAATATGCATACAGCGGGTCCAATAAGTTTTGCAAGAATTCGTGAGGAGATGGTAATATGGTTTTGCCTTGCTTGTGATTTGTGTCTTTTTATTATATATGCAAATATTTTAGATATTTATGTTTTTATCAATACAGAAAAATGACGATCCAAACCAAGAATTACCAACTTTAACTTAGTTGTTTGAACGTACACGCAAAAGGGCGGAAGGACGTGTGCATATGTTGATACATATGATGACACGGCAAGAAAAATAGTAAGTTTTTCTACCATTTTCTTTTAATAATTTTAGGTGATATGTCTAGTATGTGTCTTGCCTCTTATTCATGAATCATTGTTTTCTACAAATAAGTTCCATTTAGTATTCCAATGCCCTTTGGAGTCTTTGGCTCACATTAGCTAATGTTGTATTTTTAGTTTGAAACATTCACTAAGCTAATGTTATGTATATAATATTGTGTTGATAATCTCTTCATAATGATTTTTGGACATTATTATAGGAACAAATGAAGAACTATGTGCCTATAAAGGATGACAACATTACGGTAGATCCTTTCTGGTTGTAATGAACAAAGAGAACTATGGATATCGTCGACTTTACGGTAGAGGCGTTACAAATACATTAATTAAAAAAGTTGACGATGGTAGCAAATCATATATGATTCCAGAAGGGCTAATGGAATCATTAAAAACAAACATTGAAGTTGAGAAAAATCAGCTACTAGAAATGCGCAAAGAAATTGAAGAGGATAATGAAAGAAAAAAATCCGAGCTTGAAGCTATGCGAGAAGATATTGACAAGTAACGAAAAAATTTGGAAGCTATGATGCTAAAGGTTATGAAACAACTACCAGTTGAAGATTGAGACGAGTGAATGTTTTTTATCCTTAATATTGTAATTGGCACTTTGTGTTGACAATATATTTTTTTTTAGTTTGGACAACTATGTTAAAGTACATCATTTGACTATCAAGTGCTATCCATATTATTATTATGTGTCATAATTACTATTGAATGCATTTAATTAATAACAATTGATTTTATGTTACAAAGTTGTGTTAAGGGTTGTATTCGTTACAAATAAAAGCGTAATATTGTTATATTTACTATAAAAAGGTTGCATTTTATTCTATTAGAATTCTAATAGAATAAAAATGCAACCTTTTTAAATGACATAATAATGGTTGCATTTTTATAACGAAGCTTTAATAAAAGGTTGCACTTCAATATTGAAAAGTTGCACTTCAATATTGAAAAGGTTGCAATATAAAGTAAAAAAAGTTGCATACTAAAAAGTTGCATTTGAATAGTAAATGCAACGCTTTCAAAAAATGTTGCATTATCTAACAAAATGTTGCATTAGGTCTAATGCAACTGTTTCTAATGCAGCCCCGATAAAATGTTGCATTAGGTCTAATGCAACTTTTTAGTGGCCTAATGCAACATTTTACCGGGGTTGCATAAGCTTCTTTTTCTTGTAGTGACTCCGTCACAAACCTATGGTTTTATTCATCACTTATATATAGTTTTATACTTTTAAAAACCTATGGTTTTGTAATCAAGTAGTATTAATAATTATTCGTCACAAAAATATTATAAGATTAAATTGTTACAAATATAAGGTTAGGTGATGTTTAAATATTATTAAAAAATACACTCTTTAAGGATACTAAGTCTATGTGTGGGGTTTGAGCTGTCTATCTCTCCGAGTGACATGGATGGTGCAGCAATGGCGGTAACACGTTATAGTTGACGCATACCATCGATACAATTGAGCCTCAAATTTAAATGTGATCATTCCGTCAAGGAAGTATTTTGGAAAAAGAAATTAAAAGAAAGATTAGAAAAATAATATGATGTGATGTGATGTAATAAAACATTAAGTGATGGAAAGAAGAATTATAACGTGCTGACATGACATTGATTTAGAATATAACCTTACATGAAGGGCGAAGGTTAATTGCCTCCCTCCATATCTTAGGGTCAATAGTGTTAGTTATTTTGTGATCTGATAGTTTAAAACTTTTTTTATATAAGGAGTACTCCCACCCTCCTAAAAATTTAGTTTCATCCCTAGGCAATGTTTTTAAAATCAGACCGGACAGTGAACCGGACGTCTTACCGGTTTGTTAGTCGGACCGGTTCAACCGGTAGGACCGTATAGAAGAACCGGATAAAATTGTAATTATTTTTTATAAATATATGTAAAAATTACAAAAGAAAATAAAAGTATATATAAAAAAATCGGTTCAACCGGTCCGGTTCCCGGTCCGACCGCCAGTTCGACCGGTTCAACCGGTCTGACCACTGGTTCAACGATACACCGGTTTTAAGCACCGAACCGAACCGGATTGGAGTCTGTTCCCGGTCGAACCGGCCGGTCCGGTCCGGTTTTCAAAACCATGCCCCTAGGTCCCCTGCAAGAATGTTCAAGCTCCGTCACTACCGACATGGTACATTGTTATATACTTTAATACAATTGGATTGATTAATTGACTAATGTGATCATAATATACATAAAACAAATTAGGATGTGCTAAGTGCATACTTATTTGAGTTGAGTATAATCTTTAACATTAGAACCTTATTAGAGGCGGAGCCCCTAAGAAATAGGGGTTTCAAGGGGACAACTGATGCTAGGGGTTTGGAATGAGTTTTATCATGATTAAGTGGTTAAATTCAATGCATTTAGTATGGTCAAGTGTAAGAGATTGTGTTGAACAAGTTAACTACGAGGATTTGATGTTTTGTAGGTTAAACGCAATCATTTGAGGAGTTTTGAAGAATGCACATGGATGATGATCAAAGATCATGATAGATGAGATGAAATAGAATTCAATTACGAGAATGTGGCCGCAAACGGGGAGGAAAACGGAGTCCGAACGAAAAAGTTATGAAGAAAACAAGATTTGGACAAAGTTGGTCGGCCATGACTTACGGTGGGGGTGTGCCTTACGGCCAAAGGAGCTGCGAAAAACAGAATGAACCCACCGTAACTTACGGTGGGGAGACGTCTTACGGTGGCCACGCGTGCTGAACTCGTTTAAAAGACGAAAAATTAGGTTTTGAGGAGATCTTTCATTCCACACCTCCATAGTCGCCCCCATTCGTCCCCAAGGCTTCCAAGAGGCTCCCGAGAGGCGATTTCAAGGCTTTTTAAGTGTTTTAATCATTCGGTTTGATTCTTTAACGTTAGATAGGATGTTTAATTTTGATTTTGATTTGGTGTTCTTCATTACCATGTCTAGCTAATCTCCTAGTAATCTTCTTTGGGTAGTAAGGTTTACTACTATGATTTGTTCTTGATGATTTGTGGTTGAGTTAATGTTTAAACACGGTAGTTTAAGCCGAGTACATTATTTGTTGGTTGAAAACTCTAAAATATGTGTGTTGCTTTCAATTCACTTGTTCCACTTTGATTGTTTTAGATTTCTTTTCATCTGGAAACGTTGATGTTGGATGGGATTGAGTATCACAAACATAGGATATGATTCGAGTAGTTCTTTAACAACAGTCTTATTCAATCTATTGTTTTTACCCAAATTGACCCGTTAAGCTTATATGACTTTTATGAACACTCAAAGCAAATCTAAGTAGTAAACCTGAATCCGGAGAAGATTACTTATTTACATTATTGTTTGCAACTCAATTAATCATAAAGTTCGTTACTTTTCTCGATTAGTCATTTTTACTAAGTTTTTGTAATCAAGCTACAAACTTTTAGATTTAAACTACAAAACTTTCCACATATTCCCTGTGGATCGACCTGACTTACCCTAGCTGTCTTAGGTGAGTTTGGAACCTTATAAATTGTTTTTGATTAGGCTTGACAAACCGACATCAAAATGGCGCCGTTGCCGGGGAATTAGTGCGCAAAGTGTCAAGTTTAAGTTTTTACTTGTTTAGCTTGTTTTTTACTTTCTCTTCTTTGTTACGCTAGGTGTGCTTGTGTGTGCAGGTGACAGCTCCGTGCATGCATACCGGTACGCAAGGAACAAGTCCCGTTAATTTTTGATCCTGAAGTTGAAAAGACCGCTCGAAGAAATCGAGCACAATCCCGTGCAAAAACTCAATCATCAAGAGCAGTCAAAGAGTGCAAGATAGAACACAACCACCACCACCACCACTTAACCAAAATCCACCCAATGACCAACCGCCAAATCCACCAATTGATCAATCTCCACCAAACCAACCAAATGACCCATTACCCTACCCAAATTTACAGCCACAAGCACAAAACCCAATTGCCCACAACCTACCACCTCAAAGACAAAATCCTTATCCTCAACCAAGGCAGAACCCCTACCAACATGGATCTCCAAGGCAGAATATGAGACATCAAAGGGGGGTTAATAGGATCGAGGCCGAAGAGGATAGATTTGACAGATTAAGCATCCATACTTGGGATGATGACATAGATGGACGAAGTGATGGGAATGAAGATGAGTATGTTAAGGAGGATGTGTAATACAATGAACCTAATAACAACCAAGGCCGATACAGACATAATGAACAACCAAGGCAATATAGGCAAAATCAGGGCCAAGTTCAAGGTAGAAGGCAAGGATTTCCTCGGGCAAATCGGAACCCCGGGCTTCAACCCTACCAAGCCAATGTACAAGGGGTTGATAGCCATTTTCGCCCTACCATAGCTGGAGCTTCATCACCCATAGTCAGGCCACAATTTAGAGGAAAGTCATTTGAGATTAGGTCCAATAGTCTGGCCATTCTTCCTGAGTTTCATGGACTGTCCAAGGAAGAACCCTATTTGCATCTGAACGAGTTTAGTGCCATTTGTAAGACTATTGGGGCACAAGGTTTTACACCCGAAGAAGTGATGTTAGTGCTATTTCAGTTCACATTGAGAGGAAATGCGAAGAAGTGGTTTCATTCCCTACCTGCTGCCAGCATTTACACCTGGGAGCAAATGCAGCAGGCATTCCTAGAGGAATACTATACACCACAGAAGACAAGTGAAGCTAGAACTGCCATTCGTACATTCAGTCAGCAACAAGATGAGCCATTCCATGAAGCTTGGACCAGATTCAAGGAGTTGTTGAGAACTTGTCCACATCATGACATTCCTTAATGGGAGTTGATTTCTTCATTTTATGATGGGTTATCTGCTGAAGATGTAAGAGATGTGAATTCAACGAGTGCAGGAACCTTCATGACTAATACTGAGGATGATGATTGGGAGTTATTGGAACGGATAAGTATACATTCAAAAAGGCAAGCTCAGTCTCGGAGGAAATCAAGGAATGTGGTTGATGAGTCGGATAGAAGAACTTCCAGGTTGGGTCAGTCATCAGGTAAGGCTACAGTAAAGGCTACAAGTTCTTTTACTATATGTCAGGGATGTGGTGAAGCTGGACACACTGCCAGAGATTGTCCAGAGTTTGATGAGGGGTTGGAAGAGGTGAATTATGTACATGGTTATAGGCGACCATACAGTAACAATACTAATAACAATACTTATCATCCTGGTTTGAAGAATCACCCTAATTTGAGGTATGGTAACCCAGACAACCAATTGAATCCAAATTTTCAAGGTCCTTCACATCAGCAATATCAGAACAGGTCAATGGGTCAGGGTAATCAATACAATCAAGGAAGTTATAATAGGGGTGGTCAAAGGAATTATCAGCATAACCAGGATCAGAGTGGATCAGGAGGAAATTCAGAGCCAACAAATAGGGAATTGTTGGAGTTCATGAAGGAGATGAAGAAATCTAATGAGGTTAGAGACAAGAGTGTTGAAGCTTTATCAAAACAAGTGGGGCAGTTGGCTGAGGAAGTTGCAATTTTGAAGAAAGCTCCAATGAAGCTACCAAGTGATACGATAATGAATCCACAACATCAAGGGACAGCCACAAAGAACATGAAAAATGTCAACATTAATTCGGTTAGTATCCTCCCCAATTCTAAAATTTTCACTGACGAATTTACTTTTTTATCAAAACAAGTTGCAGGTAAGAAAATGAAGTCGATGGAGTAGAAGAGAGTGACCCAGGAGAACCCATCATTCCAATCAAAGTAGGAAAGTTTAAGATAAAAAGGGCGCTCTTGAATTATGGGGCAGGTGTTAGTATCTTGCCTGGTGCGTTATATGATCAATATGAGTTCGGCCCTTTACAGGAGATTGACACTACCGTGTTGTTAGCTGACTTAACCTGCAAACGTCCTAGGGGGATGGTAAAAGATGTGATCATCAAGTTAGGAGATTTCTACTACTCGGTGGACTTTATGGTGCTTGACTATGCACCAGTGTATTCAAACGAGCAACAAAAGGTTATTTTAGGGCGACCATTTTTGGCAACTGCCAATGCTCAAATCAACTGTCAGGATGGAACAATTGATATGACATGTGAAACTCGTAAGTTACGTTTTAATGTGTTTTCCAAGGCGATCACTTATCTGTTAATGATAAACTTTTTGATACAAATATGACTAACGTGTGTTCCTCCCTACATCTCACATGTAAACGAGCACATAACTTTTGATAATGGTTGCAAGTATGATACGGATAAACAGGTGGACTTGACAGAGTTTGTAGATTCAAAAGAAAATAAACAGCCAGTGATGGAGATGGAATTAAAGCATGAGAAGCCAAAATGGAAGAAAAAAGTTAGTGATCCACCTGATCCTAAAAATGCTCAAGTTAAGACAACGATGTTCGGTCCATGTTTGGATGAAGTTAGGAAACCGCTAGATCAACAAAAGCAAACAATTATAGAACTCTCAGAAGGCAAGCACCACTTTCGACCACCATGAGTGGTGACAGGTATGGTCTGGCTGAAGACCTAAAACTTAGCGCTACTTGGGAGGCAACCTGAGATGTTTGTAATTTTTAGTTATTTTATGATATATTTTTGTTTGCAACTTTGTGGGCGTGTTCACTAGAAACCCTCACGAGACTTCACTCATCCACTCGGGTTTATCGAGAGGTTTAAAAGGCTTGTTGCATATGCTAAATGCAACCGTGATTCCTATAAAAGTGAGTGTTATTAATTTTTTTTAGTTTTTGTTTTAGAGTTTTAGCTTCAAGCCGATGCAAACATGCAAGTGTGGGGAAGCACATTGAATTTTAATAGCATATTTGATGAGGTGGTTAACAAGTTTACCCATAATCTTCATGTAACAAGATTGAAGCACTATCAGATCATCTGTCATCAGGTCCATGTGTACTTTCTTTGACTTTATTTGCTATTTTTGTTTTGCACTGGGGGGAGTGTTTGGGGTTGGTAAAGATAACAAGAAATCATGTTGAATTTGAAACAACCATGCATTGGGGAAAATGTATCCCAAGTGTGAGGATGGGGGATTCATAGGTAGACACGTATTTTGGAGAAATGGAAATTTGGACAAAATTTGAAAATTTGAAAATCTTTAACATTGTTCTCTAAAAATACTAATCATTGATTAAGGTTCTTGGTCATGGTTAATTCCTCAAAGGTTTCAACCCGGTCGGTTAATGGTAGTTGGAAAGGGAATGCCTAGCTAGAGGTGGCAAACCTTAGGTGTAGTAAACTTGCACATGTTATGTCGGCAGCCCGATCCCACCGTTTTCATATGTGAGAAGCTTATTTTTGGTCGTATTAAATCTATTTGCTTGTTTGAGTATGCAATGATACAGTCTAATGGTAGAACTTGTGGAGTCCCATTAAAATGATTGAGGCGTTAGGATTAACCATAGGATAGCTCCATAGGACCCACCTATTTAACGTTTATCCGTAGTAGCCAATTTTGAGCCTCTTCCCATTCATTGTGTTTACCAAACTCCTTGACCCACTAGCCTTTTGTGTAGCTTATTCACTTGTTTACCCATGTGATGGAACTTGAGTAATTAGTGGTAGTAGTGTTAAGTTTAATTTGATATAATGTTTCGAAGATGTAGTTAGGGATTGTTAAGCATAATAAATCCCGTTATGTTTTGTTAAGTTTTATTCTAAAAAAAGAAAAAAAAAAACTTTAGACATGACAAGAAAAAAAATTGTGCTTTGGAATAAAGTGTAGTTAAAGGGTTTGAAGTCACTTGAATAAAGTAGTAACTTAAGTTTTTCCCTATCCGAACCTAAGCCTAACATTACAACCTTTGAAAAGCCCTCATGATTGGTGTGTAATCTCGTGTTAGTGAGTGGAGATTTGATTGTTTTACAAGCCTATGCTCACTAGTTTTCATCATTGCTTGAGTGCTTCATAAATACCGGCACATCTTTGGTCGGGCCAGAAATTACACCGAGTGGAGAGTTTTTTTTGTGAGGGGTATGATATGTGCAAGGGAACCACCTAGAGTTTGAGAATCTTAGTTAGGCGGTCCAGGGGTTAGAGGTTTGTGGTTGTTAACGGGTCATAGTTGCTAACTTGGGAATTAGGTATGCCCATGAATCTTAATCGAGTTTGGTATGTGTGCGTCTATGTGCTCACCTAATTTGTTTGACTTGAATTCTTGATTCTTAAAAGCAACATCGCTTGAGGGCAAGCGAGAAACAAGTGTGGGGATGTGATGCTAGGGTTGGAATGAGGTTTATCATGATTAAGTGATTAAATTTATGCATTTAGTACGGTCAAGTGTAAGAGATTGTGTTGAACAAGTTAACTACGAGGATTTGATGTTTTGTAGGTTAAACGCAATCATTTGAGGAGCTTTGAAGAATGCACATGGATGATAATCAAAGATCATGATAGATGAGATGAAAGAGAATTCAATTACGAGAATGTGGCCGCAAACGGGGAGGAAAACGGAGTCCGAACGAAGAAGTTATGAAGAAACAAGATTTGGACAAAGTTGGTCGGCCATGACTTACGGTGGGGGTGTGCCTTACGGCCAAAGGAGCTGCGAAAAACAGAATGAACCCACCGTAACTTACGGTGGGGAGACGTCTTACGGTGGCCACGCGTGCTGAACTCGTTTAAAAGACGAAAAAATTAGGTTTTGACGAGATCTTTCATTCCACACCTCCATAGTCGCCCCCATTCGTCCCAAGGATTCCAAGAGGCTCCCGAGAGGCGATTTCAAGGCTTTTCAAGTGTTTTAATCATTCGGTTGATTCTTTAACGTTAGATAGGATGTTTAATTTGATTTTGATTTGGTGTTCTTCATTACCATGTCTAGCTAATCTCCTAGTAATCTTCTTTGGGTAGTAAGGTTTACTACTATGATTTGTTCTTGATGATTTATGGTTGAGTTAATGTTTGAACACGGTAGTTTAAGCCAAGTACATTATTTGTTGGTTGAAAACTCTAAAATATGTGTGCTGCTTTCAATTCACTTGTTCCACTTTGATTGTTTTAGATTTCTTTTCATCTGGAAACGTTGATGTTGGATGGGATTGAGTATCACAAACATAGGATATGATTCGACTAGTTTTTAACAACAGTCTTATTCAATCTATTGTTTTTACCCAAATTGACCCGTTAAGCTTATATGACTTTTATGAACACTCAAAGCAAATCTAAGTAGTAAACCTGAATCCGGAGAAGATTACTTATTTACATTATTGTTTGCAACTCAATTAATCATAAAGTTCGTTACTTTTCTCGATTAGTCATTTTTACTAAGTTTTTGTAATCAAGCTACAAACTTTTAGATTTAAACTATAAAACTTTCCACATATTCCTGTGGATCGACCCGACTTACCCTAGCTATCTTAGGTGAGTTTGGAACCTTATAAATTGTTTTTATTAGGCTTGACAAACCGACATCAACAACGCCTCCTTGGCGGGGGTAGTGCCCCTGGTATCGGGGTCCAAGAAGTGGCAGTCCCCGTCTGGGTTCTTATATTTTGGTTAAAACTGTTTTGTTAAAAACACGTCAAAGTTTGATTTTCCCGAAGTTTCTGATATGAAATTCGGGGTAAAAGGTGCACGTTTTAAACTTAAAAACCGCCATCGAAGTTTGCTAGCTAATGTTTTAATACATGCTAATGTTTATTTTATTTCAACATTATTTAAAACCCCATTCACGTGATTTTCCCATGATAAACACTGGTCAACACGACGACTAAGTTAGCTAGCTAGCAAAAACTCTCACCAGCAAACACTAAATACAAGGGTGACGAATATTGAACATACTTCATCATTCAAATTTCATTTCAATTGCGTGTATCTTCCCCAAATTCGATCACTATACATCACATCACCTCAAATCATCTCACCGGCGATCACTCTCCGGCAATGCACAACCTCCGGTGGCGGTTGATTCTGTTTATCTGCTGTTTATCGTTAACCGTTGCTCAACGAACTCGTAGTAAAACGACTCCATGGCTAACACTAAGAGGTACTATTGTAATACTCCTTTTGTGCTTTATTCTCACTCGTCGATCGTTGAGTTGAGATGATTGTTGATTTGTTTCATCGTCGGAGGAATTAAGCTGTTTGAAGAGTGAATGTGTGGAGTTTTATCACTTTTATGCGATTTTAAACGTGCTTCTAGGGTTAGAGTGTAGAGAAACGAGGTATTGAGCGATTGGAGGAGTTGTGGATATGAGTTTGGTACTTTGTGATGAGACGGTGTAAGACGGACTTATTGCATGTGATTGTATGATTTTGGTAACGGTTGATTGATTGTTTGAAGTTATGTGATTATATGAAGTTGTTAGTTTGGGAGAGATTAGGGCTGTGGAAGTGAGGATTTGGGAGATTTTGTGTTAAATTCAGTTCGAGTGTTCTAGTGTAGAGTGAGCTCGAAAAGGTTTAAGTAATAGAAAGTTTCTGAAAGATCTTTTTATGGAAGATTAGTCGGTTTCTAACGAGTTTAATGACATAAATTCGTAAACAGTTGATTGATTGCTTGACGAGTTTAATGACATAAATTCGTAAACAGTAGATTATGTTTGTTCTGAAAGCAGCTTAGCTACTTGATACTGTATAATGGTTTGTAAATTGAAGGAATTGTTTTGATATATACTGTCCAGCAAGGGTTAATGGTTCAGTTAGATGGGACTATTGGGCCCACTGCCTCATCTTTATCATATTACTGACCCATCTACTTTACATTATATAAAGAGTTTACACTTGGTTGATGCAAGTTGTCATCTGTGTGTGTTTTGAGTACAACTTTAGCTATATTCTATAATCTGATGTATATTTTATATTATTTTGAAGGGAATCGTCCTTTGGTTGTTGCACGTGGTGGGTTTTCAGGATTATTTCCAGACTCAAGTTTCTATGCCTACACTTTTGCTAAGACTATTGGTGTATCTGACATAATTTTGTGGTGTGATGTACAACTCACTAGTGATAATGTTGGGATCTGCCTTCCAAATCTTAATATTGACAATGGTACCACAATTTCTTTAGTTTATGATAAGGGGAACAAAACCTACCCTGTGAATGGGGTGCTTATGTCAGGATGGTTTCCTGTGGATTACTCGCTTGATGACTTAGACAAAGTATCCTGTAAGCTGAACTTATACTTCTTGATCTTTCACAGTGTCAATTATGAGCATAATATGATGTGTTAATTCAATTATGGTAATATGCCTGAGGCATTTCTCACGTTTATAACAAATTGTGCCTTGAACTGACCAAGTACAAAACCTTTACTCTCCTTTTCCTCCCTGAACTCCAAAGTCCTGCTTGTAAAATATTTGATAACCTTAGTTGTTTTTTACATCAGTTCCATTGTTTTTTCTGTTTTTCTAACTTTTTAAAGAAAAGATAGAATGCAGTTTATATATTTTTTAGTACTGGGGAATCAACATGTATCACTATTTTACCAAGCAAAAAACTTTGAAGCATTGATTCATCAAGATGGATTGAACAATAGATGTTCTTTTAGAAAAGAGCCAACACGTTCTAACTTATAGTCAGCAACTCCACAATCTCTTGACTTAAATTGACATTTAATGTCCAGTATTAATTTGAGCGTAATATAATTATTTCATTGATACTGTTGTATGTTATGCAAATGCACCACTACTTACAATCCTGTTTTGCATTATAACAGTAGCACAGGGAATTTTTTCTAGAAGCCCAGTGTTTGATGGCTCATCAAGAATACTTACAGTTGAAGATGTTGTTAAGGAAGTGAAACCACCTGGACTGTGGTTGAACGTTCAGGTAATGATTGGTTTGTAATTTTTAAAACTGTACAAAGCTGCCAGCTATTTCCATGTACTTGGACTGACTTGTATAGTTGTATGTAGGAAGGATGGGTAAGGGGTTCTGGTTGAAACAGGTCATTATACAACACGGGTCAACAACCGCAGGCAATGTTAGGTTGACATGCATTTTTTTTAATTTTTGTTACAAGGGAAAATGTCAAATAAATCCTATTGACTTTTGCGGAATTCACGTATAAGTCCCTGGACTTTCTTTTTTGCATGATTAAGTTCGTAAACTCATAAAAACTAACGGCTCCTATTTCTCATAACCGTTTCATTAAGTTTAATAAGTTAAGAGGATTATTCATGCTAAAATAATGTCCAACAACTTATGTACAAATTAAGCAAAAGTCCATTGTACTTTTTCGACATTTACCTTACAAAAAATATATTATCAGAATACTAATCTAAATTTTTAGTTCAAATGAACTAGGTGGTTGTATGCAATAAACTAGACTTGCACATCTTTCAACCGGTTCAACTCGTTAGTCCTCTAGCATTTTTTTCGACACATTGACCCCTTTGAGAAAAACATGACCAAAATTGACTGATTTATAAGTAAATTTGTTGAAATTGTCGCTTCTAGTTACTAGCAATTTTCTCTTTGCGCCTTGTAGCATGCTGCATTTTTCAGCCAACGCAATTTGAGTATGAGACATTTTGTTATCAACAGAGCAAAAAGATCGATTATTAGCTACATATCATCTCCCGAGGTTAACTTTCTGAGAAGTATTGTGCCAAGATTCAAAGCAAGCAAAACCAAACTAGTTTTCCGTTTCCTAGGACAAGATGAAACTGAGCCGTCAACCAACCAAACATATGGTTCTCTTTTGACTAATCTTACATTAATCAAGTCATTCGCTTCAGGAATTCTGGTTCCTAAATCATATATATGGCCTGTGGATAAAGATTTTTATCTGCAACCATTTACCTCACTGGCGTTAGATGCTCACAAGGAGGGTCTAGAAATTTTTGCCTCTGATTTTATGAATGATTTGTCATTTGCATATAATTACAGTTATGACCCTGTAGCAGAGTATCTCTCTTTCATTGATAACGGAAAATTCTCTGTGGATGGTGTGCTTTCTGACAACCCAATCACTCCATCTTTGGCTATTGGTAAGTTCATAAACAAATTTTATTTTATTCTTTGTGGTATTTATCTCCATATTTTTGAGCTACTTATGGAATTCGAAGATTTTTTTTATAAATCATAAACCTCATATAATATATGATACCCTTTGTCTTTTCTAAATTCTTATTCTCTTAACTCTGCAGATTGCTTATCTCATCTGCGAAAAAATCAATTGCGACAAGGTCAGTGTTTTAAACAGCTTTTCTTAAAAATTTGATCGAGTGGTTGATGTTTGAAAGCGGCTATGGTGGCAATTCTGTTTCATTTACCTAGGGATTGGTCGTTTTGGTTGGTGTTTTATTTCAAGTCAGATGTGTTAAATAAAAAAGTTACCTAAAACAGAAACAGGCTAAACGAATTGAAAGTGTCCCAAAGTTTATTATAGTGCATAAACCTCCTAAACCGTTCTGTTCAAATAATATGTTTCTGTAGTCGGAATAAACTTATTTTAGTTTTGTTTAAAAGTGGACAAAAAGGGTTAGTGGGTCAAACCAACCCGGGACAGCCTGTTTTGACCCATATTTGAACGACCTTTTCAACCCCAACATGTTTTGACCTGTTACCCCACCCACCTATCTTGCCACCTCTAAATTGTAAATTTGGACTGACCAATAGCTATTTCCTTGTCCTTAGCAAAACCATTAATCATCACATCTGAAGGAGCAAGTGGAGACTACCCTGGTTGTACTGATTTAGCATATAGAAAAGCTGTTGCTGATGGTGCAGATATCATTGATTGTCCTGTTCAGATTACAAATGATGGGATACCGATTTGTTTAGGATCTATAATCTCCTTGATAGAACAACAGTTGCACAAGCAGGTTTTGACAACCTTACATCAGCCATTCCTGAGCTTCATGAAGGTTCTGGAATATTTACCTTCAGCCTCACATGGAGCCAGATTCGGAGCTTGAGGCGTAAGTATACGATTTACCATTTCTGTTTTATTTATAATATTACTAAAGGCATAAATTTTGACAAAATTACTTATGAGCGGGTCAGTTTTGTTCTGTTCTATTATAAACTTGCCATGTCATATAGTGTGGTTAAAAAGGGAATGGTCATTCGAATTGAAAGTTCCCAAAGTCTGTTTTGAATGCATATAACCTCCAGATACGTTTTATTCAAGTATTAAGGTTGAATTCTAAATCATAATTAAGGTGTTCATTATTCTTATTCTTAACTATAATTGTTTATTAATGGTCAAAAAACTTTAGCGGTCAGCCCACCTTGAAAGGACTGTTTAACCTGTACTTAAACAAGACACCCATTTAAATTCTAATGTGTTTTGTGTCTTTACCCAACCTGCCTGTACTTAAACATCCCATCTGTTTGACACTTACAGTTAAAATCCAAATAATTTAAACTTAATGTTTTTTCAACTAAATGTTTTTTTATGTTAAATACACATCAATAACATAAAGTTGATCACTTGAATTACCGAAAAAGAATTTCACCATACCATAATCATGCTGACATGCTTTCTGATCTTCCAAATGATTTTCAATATAGATACTTTTTTTTCAGTTAAAAATAATTTATATTATTTTTGTCATTCCACATATCTCTTACTGATCTCTATGACTCTATGTTTTTTTTTTTAATGTTGTTAGCTGCAATATTCAACACATATAAGAACTACTCTATGTTACGGAATCCAAAATTCAAAAATGAAGGGAAACTTATGACCTTGGACGACTTTCTAAACCTTGCAAGTAATGCTAGTTCTATTTCTGGTGTATTGATCAACATTAAGGTGAGTATGTGCTCGCCATTTACTTATGAATGGCTTAACTTGGGTTATGTTTTATAGCCGTCGGGTCAAATGTTTAAACAAAAGTAGCTAAACAGGGAATTAGTCAGATGGGTTGAAAGTTAACTGTACTTCTAATGGATCATGGATGGCTTGATTTGTGAAAGTTAACTGTACTTCTAATACTCTAATACACAAAACATCCAAGGGCATTTTTTCCGTAGAGTATATTATCTATCAGGTGGTGGTCATATTTGAATCACTAATGCTTTTTAATATCTTAAATATTCTGGACAAAATTATCTTGGTCAACCCAAGCCAAACCCGAGAAAAGTGCCCATTTGACCCATTATATGACTCGCCCGACCTGCCCACTTGTGGGACACCACACGAATTTTTAGTCCTGTGATATGACTTTCAACCCATTTGCTTATGAATGGCTTGATTTATGATGACTCCCCAGCCTGTTATATAACTTTATTGTTTAATAAAAGAAACCAGTTATTTGTTCACTCTAAGAACCTATTAACTGATTTGCTGTGAAAAAAAGACCGAGCCTTTCTTGTTTATATCACAATTTTAGTTGGGTCATATGTGTTTCCATGTTGTTTGCTGTAGGTGGCAATTTTGACCCATTTACTTATTAATGAGTCAATTTGGGGAGTGTCGTATGTCCAACGTGTCAAATCAAAATAAATAGCTAAAAGGCAAATAGGTTCAAAGTCACAAAATAGTGACAATACCTTGTGCAATGTATACAACCTCCTTCATTTTTCTCAAGACATCTAGATTATTATAATTATATTCGAATTCTGTAAGACTGTAACCATTATTTGTGCAATATTTAATATAAAATAGTTTTTAAACAATGGGCAAACAAGTGTTTGCAGGTCAACCCCCGTCTTTTAGCCTGTTACGGCCTGCACATATTGCGACCACTATCTTATCAAAATAATACTAACACCATTTTGGTTTTTTTAACATCCAAATGCACCATATCTGGCTGCAAATCAAGGATTAAGCATTGTAGATGCAGTGATGGATGTACTTAACAACTCTACTTACAAAAACCTGGATGTACTTAACAACTCTACTTACAAAAACCTAAAAGCCAAGAAAATATTAATCCAATCTTCTGATGGCGGGGTCTTAAAAGCATTTAAGGCAAAAAACAACAAGCATGAGCTTGTTTATGAAGTTAATGAAAACATTCGTGACGCCCTAAACTCAACAATCTCAGAAATCAGCGAGATTGCTAATTCTCTTTGTCTTCCCTACTTCCCTAGAAATGCAGGATTTCTTCTTGGTCAAACTGATGTTGTGGCGAAACTTCAAGCATTTAAGCTCCCGGTTTATGTACAGATCATGAATAATGAGTTTGTTTCACAGCCATGGGATTTCTTTTCTGACCCATATGTTGAAATAAATTCGTATATTTTGGGAGCTAATGTTGATGGTGTTGTTACAGATTATCCAGCTACTGCAGCCCGATACAGAAGTAAGTTTTATGTCTTCAGTAAACTCGTTAATAATTACGTATGATGCTGTTTTGTTAAAAATTAGACAAGAGATAAGAGCATTATGTACACGTGGAAAGATGGGGGTTGAAATGGGCCAGTCGCGTTGAGCTGAAGTGCAAACATCTTTTATCTACTTTTACAATTTTATATGTAATTAGTATGTCGATTATGACTACAAAATCAATATTATTAGTATATTACATAAATGGTCCAAAATTCTTAATAGAACAGGTGTAACGGGTCAAAACAAGTATCTGCAAAAGGTCGTAACTCGTCCGGCTCCATAAACACTTCTATTGAGTTTTTTTTTCTTTCTAATTTCATTATTAACATTTTATGTAGGATTACAAAAACTATATAATTTTAATAATAATTCTGACTTTTTTCACGGTTTTAGAGGTTTTATGAATTTGAAAACAATGTGAATGACTTTTAACCCATTTGACCAGGTTCCTCTTTTATCTTTTAGCTCATCCCATTTGTTCCGTTAGAGATAACACATAACTCAAATCGACCCGTATTGTGTAAAACAAGATATATTTATATGTCGCGTTTATGATTGCTCTTTTTGCTTAATTATCGACTGCACGTCTTTCCAAGAAACCATTTACTTATATTCAACGATTAATATAAGTTTTTACAATTGTCACAAATGCAGGTAACCGGTGTTTAGGATTACCACAAAACAGACACCCCATACATGCAACCTGCTCAACCAGGCCAGTTACTGGAATTCATGACACCGCAGTTAGTGCCACCAGCTGAGGCCCCCAACCCTATCCTAACCGATGCTGATGTGGCAGAGGCACCTATCCCTCCTGCCGCAAAAAAACCATCTCGGGCTGGCAATTCAACATCACCTAGCGGTCAACCACCTAGACCCACCGCCAGGATTCTGTTGTCGTCTCTGACCACCGTGGCGGTTATCTTTCTCGTGGTTTGAAATGATTTGTTGGTGATTACATGGTTAGTGTTGATTTACAGCTTCATCTACAAGTGTATAACCATTGTACATTGCCATTATAAGCACAAATAAATAAATAGCATTAAAGTAGTTACATATAAGATATTGACTTGATGATTATACATCATCTTTAATATAGCTAAAAGTTTATATAAGGTGTGTTAAGTAAATCAATATTTACCATTGAGCCTTCTCGGTGAGTGGTAGTCCCATGACCTTTCAAATGAGAGGTCATGAGTTAAAGATTGTTTGAACAATTTGTCCCGGTTTAAGCCAAGGGGTTTCCTACAGGGGAAACCATAGGTTATGCTATGGGGTCAAGTGACCCATCAATATTTTACTTTTATACGACACATATCCAGTCGAAAATGCAAGTGACCCAATTTAATATTTTATGATGAACCGATAAAATTATGTGAAGATGTTAACAGCTAGATACATTGTCTTAGGGGTTGTTTGACAATTTCTGAATGATTAAGTGCTGAAGCACTGAACCATTAAGTGTTGAACCATTAAGAGGTCTGAACCATTAAGAGCTAGTATATCGTTTAACTATTTAAAGGCAAATGTCTGGCCAATTCATGTCACACTCCAACCTTGACGGCGGAAACGTCGAGGTGTGAGAGTTACGATTGTTCACAGCCACATAACGCTATTATTAGTTCCAAATATATTAATCAAGATTCAATTGTAACAATACAAGTAAATGTTCAAACAAAGATACACCCAGAATACAAGTATAAAAGTATCCAGGTCATTCGTTTATTTCTTTAAGTCCAATCCTAAGTGTGATAAGCTTTAAAGAGTAACCTGAAACATGTTAAAAATAAAAGGTCAACATAAAAATGTTGGTGAGCATTTCACAGTTTTCAATACATAAGTATATAAAAGATGGCAATTCAAGTTGTAAATTAGTGAATAAAGTGATTAGGGATGTTATAAACAATGCAACAATCAAACCTCGACAAAGTTTTACAAGTATCAAACGACGTTCATATTTTATTAACGTTAAAAGTATATACGATCAGCTAAGTGTATTTGATCCCCATAGTGCTCAAGAATACGACACTAGGGCCACCAAATAGGTTGTCTGTCCCATAGATCTATGACTTCGCTGGGCTAGCAATAGTTAATGATTGTACATATAACGCCATAACATGGTAATCACAAAAGTTCAACTAACCACAACTCACAAGTAAATTGCCATAAGTTTACAAGTCTCGAATAAGTTTATAAGTGCGATGATATAAATTAACATGTTTCACCCCAAAGTGTGAAAATAAGAAAAAGGGGTATAGAAATACTCACATGATATATATATAAGACGATGATGAGAAATTAAACGAGGCTCCAATGATTTCTTTTACAAGTTGCCTAAACGTATAGATTCCAAGATTAAACTCGATAATAAGATTATCAATTAGACATGAACTAGGGTTTCAATTGGAATTTGGGGTTTTGATAATTAGTTGTAAATAAAATAATATAATCAATTATATTTGATTCTATAAAAATGGAATAAGCTGATTATTAATTTTGATTTTATAACAATAGTGAATCATTAGTGAAATTGAATAATAAATATTTTTTTTTATAAAATTTAAGATCTCAAAGTTTTTATATTATTAAACTATTTGTTATAAAATAGTAGATTATATTGTTCCAATTCTTTCAGAAATTAGATTAATAATTTCCAAATTAAATTTAAGTATTAACATAATTTTTTTATTTTAATTTAATGGAATAATAGTATTTTTTGTGATTTAATTTATAAAAGAAAGATTAAAAAAAAATGATTTAAGGGAGCCCGGGTTCGAGTCCGGGTTCGAACCCGGGTCTCTTCTGCATGCGGACATGATGTTAACCGGTGGGCTATTAGCCCGAATCTGATTTAGGTCCATTAGTAATATTTATAAATGTTCATTAGGAAAAACCCCAATTATCCAAGAACCCTAGAATCGATTTGGTTTCAATTGGACATCAATTCGATAACGATAAAGAAATCAAACTTAGGGCTTTTGTTCTCTAGATGAAATCGAGTATATGGATATGCGAAACTTACGTTATTGAGTTCGATTCGATGAAGATGGTGATAAGGATAGCCGCATCGAGATAAAGTTGGTTCGAGGTTCAAACGTTGATGATAATTCAATTAATTTTGAGGTTAGCTTCGTGTGGTGTTCTTGATGCAAAGCCCCTTGTCAATTTCGAAGATTAAAGCCCGGATAATGGTGTTTGACCCAGTTGCAGGTTCGCGATGAGGATGAATCAAATGGGGTGTTTTTGAGTTCGTTTCAGATGAAATTGAACTCAATGGGATGTTATAAACGGTTAAACGATTGTTAGTGCGCAATAACTTTGATTATTATTATTGTTTAGTGCGATTTTGGCGTGGAAAGGGGCCGAAAATGTGGGGAAGGAATCGGGTGGATTTGTGAGCTGTATTCCAAATGATTAAACGCGTTTTAAGTGCGCATTCACGTTCGAATTGGGTTCACGAATCGATTTGGACCGGTTGTGAGATTTAATTCGTGGTTTTATTGACGTTTGGAAGTTGCCGGAGGTCGCCGGAGCTCCCACCGGCGGATAGCCGGAGTTACGGGGAGAGAGAAAGAGGTGGGAGTTTGGGTTTGGTTTAATTACACAAATGGTCCCTGCGGTTTATTTCTTGATATTTCAGGCACAAACTTTAATATTTAAAGTTTCAATATTAGCATACTAACCCCCTAAACTTTGAGTTTTATAATTTAGCTTATAAATTTTACAATTTATTATTATTATTATTATTATTATTATTATTATTATTATTATTATTATTATTATTTATTATTATTATTATTATTATTACTATTTATTTATTTAACATTTTTAAGCTTGACTAAATAACTAAAGGCATTAACACGCAAATCACCCATGAGTTTCATAAATGACCACAATGGTCCTTATATGATTAAACGCCTTTAATTTTTAATTAACGTAAAAATACAGGATGTTACAGTCTCCCCAACTTTTAAGAATTTCGTCCCGAAATTAAGAATGAAACTTAAACGAACAAGAGGGTTCAAATGAAAGATAAGCGTACAAACGGACAGTGATAGACGTTTAATTACAGATGAGGTGTTTCACTTTAGGGAATCCTTCAAGTCTCTTGACATAATACATGCCAACTTGAACTCTTCCAGTGAAATACGAGACGTTTTGAGAGGTGTTATAGCAATTTACTTATTCCAATGTTTCCTCTTTGAATAAAAGACCAACAATGATAAGAAAGGTTAACCGTCGGAATTTAAAAATACCAAACGTCACCATATGAAATGACCTTAACGCATATCTTGTAAATATATATTTCTCCTTTGACCAACCATCGGTCTAAGAATAATACGCTATGCTAAGATCTTGGAATAAGTTCACGACAATGGTTAAGAATATTATTAATCAATCATTCAAAATAACGATCGATGCTTTAACGTCATACCACGGTATATGAATATTTGAAACAGATACAGGTCAATTTCTTGACGTTGTGAGATAATATGAGATTTAGCCCATCGGTCTATGATGCACCAGTTGTCATCATGACCTCTAAGATAAGAAGCATTTTAGTTGAAAAGAAAGTTAACCAGGAAATCTATAGAATCACGAATGTTAGGTCTTGTCATATGTGAAGGTAAGACACTTGGACACATACCAAGTTACGTCTTTTCCTTTATGCCAAACCCATGACTACAAGTTACGAAGGTTTATGAACCATTATATCCACATCGCAATGAGGATAATAACGAGTCTTGTTGTTCGAGATCAAGATAGAGTCTTAAGGATTTCCAAGGTTATAGGTTCGAAAGTGATTCAAGAAGTGACACAGACAATAAGAAGGGTATTTGTAACCATGTTATACAAGGTAAAAATTTCCAAATGCAGATTCGCATACGTAATTCATCAAACAATAAGATAGGTATTGGATAATATCTTTATTTGACAAAAGATTGTTTAGGAAGACTATACTTTTGGGTTTGATGATATCTCAAGATGAAAGTTGATAAGTAAGGAATAAATGGTTCGATGTAGCTAGATCGAGTCAATAAAAATAAAGGGGAAGAAATCGATTTAAGAATTTAAGTGCTCCAAGCTTAGAGTCAAAATCAACCTAAAACGATCGGGTCTTCTTTCAAGTTCAGAGATCATGCTTTGGCTTGATAGGTCAAAACACTAACATTGTTTCACCCGTCAAGTTACTACATGCTTCTCGTCACTTGATTACAACCATGGTAAGTTGAAGATCAAGAAATGAGGAATAGTCATCAAGGTATGGTTTTCACCCCTAACTTGATGGTGTACTCTCAATATATGACCACTAACTTACCAATCAAAAAGTTCAATCCCAACTAATTGTTAAGGATCCACAGCAATAAGACGAGGTAACTCACCGTTAAGGTAGGGGAAATCACTCCTATCTTAACGGTGAAGTTTTACAAGAAAACAAAATACAACAAGATGAACTTCTTCACCAAAAATCCAGAATTTACTCCTACTTTGATGAGGTCGTTTCATTTGAGAAAATACAATCCATAAAAATGATATTATCATCAAGGTATGGAATTCACGCCTATCTTGATGATTGAGTTCCATAATAACAAGGAAAACAATCGAGGATTAACATTTGCCACCAAAGTACGGGTTTCAATCCTATTTTGGTGAGATCATGTCATTTGTGAAGTACAAGTTACAATGAGAATAATTGAAGTCAATCCTCAGGATGAGGAAATTGCCCTTATTCAGAGGATGAAATTTCATAAAACACACAATTGGAAACCATTTATCGAAACGAATAGAGAACCATCAAAGTAAGGGAATCACCCCTGTTTTGATGAGTTAGAATTGTTTAGGAGGTACGAGCGTTCTTAGTCATAGATTGACTTACAAACCCTTATATCTCCCATGGTGCAGACGGTTCAAGGTTCGACTTAACAACGAAAGGAAAAGAATATCACTTAGAAATTTAGAAAATTTCAAATTACATCAATGTAACCAAAAGGAAAATCATACTTACAAAATTCTAGGTCACAGTTCGAGGTAACAGGATTTGTTATGATGGTGTTCAAATCTTGGATAATTTAAATCGAGAAGACGAAATCAAGGATAAAATGATTCGACATCACAATGAGATGTGAACATTCGATTCACAATCGAAGGGAATACATGGACTTCTTAAGGTATGAGGTCAGCCATAACCTATTTGAAGACACGCGTACTTTAAGTGGTAACAAAGTTATAATTAGTTTATTTGATCATTGAGGTGAGTGACCACTTATAATATTTGAGTTAACAAAGTTAACATTCAATTAGCAAAGTATCCCGAGATGTAGGAATTCCACCTACAGCATTGTATATTCTTAGTTATGGGACACATCCTTAAGAAGATTTGAGAACCATAAGTAACGGTTTAAAGTTTTAAAGACTATACGGTTTAGATTCCCAATATCTTTGGGGTATATTAAAATCCATGTTCACGTTGGTCAAGGTAAGAAGATAGTTACATGAAACGCTGAGTTCAATACCGTTACACGTTACACGTTGAGCGTTTAAACGTAGGAGTTGAAATGTAGGATAGGTTCAATATTAACAGGAACATTATGTATGAGGAGATATAACTTTGGTGATAAACCAGTTCAAGGAATCAAGGACTTTTAAGATACAAAAAGGATGGTTCCATTTGGTAACGCATTACCATTTGGAATCGTTGACACGTCAAGGTAAATTGACCCATTGCCTTAGAGACTTGTGTACTGACCATAGTTTATCACTCATCCCAAAATCCCCAGGTAAGCATAACTGGTCTCACAATGAGATTTATACGATATGCTTGCCTTAGCCCAAAGGCCTTTTTGCCAGGAAATCCAGAATACAGGTGTCTATGTGTCACACAAATTTCTTTGGTTCATAGAATCAAACCTTGATAAGATTTTCATAGACTAGACATAAAGTCTAAGGAATTGAACCCACGATGATAAGTGTAGATTCCACATGTCGTTGAGAATAGGTTTAGGAAATTCATTTGTCGGGGAGAGTCAAAATGTCAAAGATAAGTTTAGGGAGACAAGTGACTAAGTTTAAGCATACATAAGGCAATTCCTATGCTAAGGCATCAAGTTGCACGTAAGAAGGCTAGCATTATGTAGCATGCGAACAATGTATATGTTTACAAGAATATAAACATTATTCTATAAGGTTCATGCATAACCTATAGTCTAGGTCACCATTTCTAATAACCTAAATCCCTATAGTTATGGGCTCTGATACCAATCTGTCACACCCCAACCTTGACGGCGGAAACGTCGAGGTGTGAGAGTTACGATTGTTCACAGCCACATAACGCTATTATTAGTTCCAAATATTTTAATCAAGATTCAATTGTAACAATACAAGTAAATGTTCAAACAAAGATACACCCAGAATACAAGTATAAAAGTATCCAGATCATTCGTTTATTTCTTTAAGTCCAATCCTAAGTGTGATAAGCTTCAAAGAGTAACCTGAAACATGTTAAAAATAAAAGGTCAACATAAAAATGTTGGTGAGCATTCCAGAGTTTTCAATACATAAGTATATAAAAGATGGCAATTCAAGTTGTAAATTAGTGAATAAAGTGATTAGGGATGTTATAAACAATGCAACAATCAAACCTCGACAAAGTTTTACAAGTATCAAACGACGTTAATATTTTATTAACGTTAAAAGTATATACGATCAGCTAAGTGTATTTGATCCCCATAGTGCTCAAGAATACGACACTAGGGCCACCAAATAGGTTGTCTGTCCCATAGATCTATGACTTCGCTGGGCTAGCAATAGTTAATGATTGTACATATAACGCCATAACATGGTAACCACAAAAGTTCAACTAACCACAACTCACAAGTAAATTGCCATAAGTTTACAAGTCTCGAATAAGTTTATAAGTGCAATGATATAAGTTAACATGTTTCACCCCAAAGTGTGAAAATAAGAAAAAGGGGTATAGAAATACTCACATGATATATATATATAAGACGATGATGAGAAATTAAACGAGGCTCTAATGATTTCTTTTACAAGTTGCCTAAACGTATAGATTCCAAGATTAAGATCGATAATAAGATTATCAATTAGACATGAACTAGGGTTTCAATTGGAATTTGGGGTTTTGATAATTAGTTGTAAATAAAATAATATAATCAATCATATTTTGATTCTATAAAAATGGAATAAGCCGATTATTAATTTTGATTTTATAACAATAGTGAATCATTAGTGAAATTGAATAATAAATATTTTTTTATAAAATTTAAGATCTCAAAGTTTTTATATTATTAAACTATTTGTTATAAAATAGTAGATTATATTGTTCCAATTCTTTCAGAAATTAGATTAATAATTTCCAAATTAAATTTAAGTATTAACATAATTTTTTTATTTTAATTTAATGGAATAATAGTATTTTTTTGTGATTTAATTTATAAAGAAAGATTAAAAAAATGATTTAAGGGAGCCCGGGTTCTAACCCGGGTCTCTTCTGCATGCGGACATGATGTTAACCGGTGGGCTATTAGCCCGAATCTGATTTAGGTCCATTAGTAATATTTATAAATGTTCATTAGGAAAAACCCCAAATATCCAAGAACCCTAGAATCGATTTGGTTTCAATTGGACATCAATTCGATAACGATAAAGAATCAAACTTAGGGCTTTTGTTCTCTAGATGAAATCGAGTGTATGGATATGCGAAACTTATGTTATTGAGTTCGATTCGATGAAGATGGTGATAAGGATAGCCGCGATCGAGATAAAGTTGGTTCGAGGTTCAAACGTTGATGATAATTCAATTAATTTTGAGGTTAGCTTCGTGTGGTGCTCTTGATGCAAAGCCCCATGTCAATTTCGAAGAATGAAGCCCGGATAATGGTGTTTGACCCAGTTGCAGGTTCGCGATGAGGATGAATCAAATGGGGTGTTTTGAGTTCGTTTCAGATGAAATTGAACTTAGTGGGATGTTATAAACGGTTAAACGATTGTTAGTGCGCAATAACTTTGATTATTATTATTGTTTAGTGTGATTTGGCGTGGAAAAGGGGTCGAAAACGTGGGGAAGGAATCGGGTGGATTTGTGAGCTGTATTCCAAATGATTAAACGCGTTTTAAGTGCGCATTCATGTTCGTATTGGGTTCACGAATCGATTTGGACCGGTTGTGAGATTTAATTCGTGGTTTTATTGATGTTTGGAAGTTGCCGGAGCTCGCCGGAGCTCCCACCGGCGGTTAGCCGAAGTTACGGGGAGAGAGAAAGAGGTGGGAATTTGGGTTTGGTTTAATTACATAAATGGTCCCTGCGGTTTATTTCTTGATATTTCAGGCACAAAAATATTTAAAGTTTCAATATTAGCATACTAACCCCCTAAACTTTGAGTTTTATAATTTAGCTTATAAATTTTACAATTTATTATTATTATTATTATTATTATTATTATTATTATTATTATTATTATTATTATTAAACATTTTAAGCTTGACTAAATAATTAAAGGCATTAACACGCAAATCACCCATGAGTTTCATAAATGACCACAATGGTCCTTATAAGATTAAACGCCTTTAATTTTTAATTAACGTAAAAATACAGGATGTTACAATTCAGATAAGAGGTCTTGACCTTTCAGCATTAGACCTCTTTATCATTCAGTATTAGACATCTTTACCATTCAGTATTAGGTGCTGTTTGGCAACTTCTGAATGGGTAAGTGCTGAATCAATAAGAGGTCTGAATCAGTAAGAGGTCTGAACCAATAAGTGCTGAACCAGTTTAAGTCTGTTTGGTTGGATATCTATGTGTGGAGTGACTATTTTACTCATCTGAATTACTTATTCATGTATATTATTTATTTGTTTGGTTATAACTCCTAATAGCCCAAATACACAACTTCCTTCAATTTCACAGCTTATAAAAATAAGAACACACAAGATGAAGAAACAGCCCCTTAGAGCAGGGGAACTCAAGCAGGGGTACTCAAGATGAAATTTGATACCAAAATAGATGAAGAATTGGTCTTTTCTCAACACACGCACACATCTCCATCACACATAAACAACCCCTTGATCGGTCTTTTCGCAACTGTTGGGGTAAACGGTTAACCCCAAATACTGAAATCAAGGGTCACCGACCCCCAAACCCCGATCTATTCATTGTGGGGAGCTCAACAGTGGTGGTGACGGTGCGGGTAGTCAAGTTCGGGCTGAAGGAGCGAAGGCGAGTACGAGCTGAAGGGGCGTCGGTGATGGAGCAAAGGCGAGTACGAGCTGGTGCGCTGGTGATGCCGGCGAGCTCAATGGAAGGGATGAAGGAGGTCGACGGTATGGAGGCCGACGGTTTCTTGGTTTGCTCTTGGTCAGACTTTGCAACATATCTGACCTAATAAGATGTTGAATCAGAGGTATTTTTCATTCAGTGCTATCAACCAAACAACCACAGGTCTGACCGAGTCAGACTTGTGCCTCTGACTAGGTGATTAAGACCCAAACAAACAGGGGCTTAGTATAATGCTTAATCATTCAGAGGCAAATGTCTAAACCATTCAGACATTTGCTCGCGAAACAAACAGTCTGAACCATTAAGTGCTGAACCATCCAGACATCTGAACCATTAAGAGACTGATTCAGATGCCGTCAAATAGCCCTTAGTGGTATTTTGTTGTATGACAGCAATCCCTCCATATTCAAACGTCCCTGGTTCGAACTCTTGTTGAAGATCTTTTTTGTTTTCACTTGTTTTTAGTTTTTAGTTAACAAACAAAAGCCTCTAACTTTCTTGTGGGTTCTTTTTTCTTTTTCACCTGTTTATTATTTACACTTTTTAATACACTGTTCCCTCAACATCTTATTAACTTTCTTCCAAAGCCTAATTATATTATAATATGTATTAAACCATTTGGTCGGTGACTTCAGTCACTTTTTCTGATTTTATACATACGCCACCAAAGTTTAATTATATGTAGAATAGCCCCTTCCATATATTACAAATAACACTCTTTTTGCAAACAATTTGTGACGGATTGTTACAAAGAGGGAGCTTGATGAAGTATTACTGGCCCGCCTTCCGGCAATGACAATCGCGGTTTCCAACAGCACTACCACCACCACCACCGATGTTTGCTTCGACCTTCTCTGTCGACTCCCACCGGTGGCGTCTTCTCCGTGGACTACTCCATCGATCACATCTCTGATGTCTTCTGTTCTTCTCCATTCCGCCACCATCGACCCTCACCGGACCGGGTCGTGGCGATGGTGCTTGCAGTAGTGACGATGATCGTATGTGGGGGTGGTGCTTGCAAAGGTGACGGTGGTCGGATGTGGTGGTGGTGAGAATGCTGAATGCTGATGTAGGACCGTAGGAGGCGTTATTCGATGGTGGGATGGTATGATGATGATACAGATGTAGATGATGTAGCAAAAATGGCATGATAATGTTAGTGATTTGGTGTTGTTGCAGGGTCACGGTGGTGATGGAGGCGGTGGTAGGGTTTGATTTGGTAACATGATGAAGAAAGGAGGTTACAAATGTAACATTAATATATTCATTAACTAAAAATAACTAGGGTGGTACTACATTCATTATGAGTTGTACTATAATATGTTTTTTCTTATGCTATGTTTCTAAGTAGTTTCATATCTATATAGCAAAAGACATTTAAACAGGTTCTATTTGTATTTACTTTTCTTCTTTAATCCTTTTAGTTATCACCTTTACTTTAAATATTGTATAGTGTGATGTTAGAATTAATTGTTTATTATAAAAAATATGAAGTCAGTTTTTATTTTCCTTCTATTTTAAGAAGTATACTATTGTGGCTCTATTGTTTTTATTTTTTATTTGTTTGTGTTTTTAACGTATAAGGTGTTTTTAGAGATAGAGAGATGGTAGGATTTTTAATTTATATTTTTTTAATATACAAAAAATATAGAATGACCTAAACAAGGAGCAAGTGAGATTTTTTTATGATTCTATTTATCTCAATCCTTTTTTCATCTAAAAATAATACATTTTTTATTTATTTAAAATTTTATTCAGAAAATCATGTAGCAACGCTTGAGTTTTACTTATATTTTTTTACGTATTTTTTTGTGCAAAGTGTACTAAATTCATTTATTCAAGACTATTTAAACTTTACGTGCGTCCGTAACTAAAAAACCATGCTATAATGCCCTTGAAACATCTAAGGTCAATAACTACATACTCTTTTTAGGATTTCTAAATCTAACCACTAAACTTTTAAAGAAAAAAATAAAAAAATTGAGATAGATGGTGAAGAACGAGAACATGAATGGTGGCCGGTGGGAGCATCTTGGTCTTATCATAAAATCTTGCAAATAAGTCCTTATAATTTTTCATTCTGACTTCTTTTAGTTTTCAATTAAGTCTTCTGATTTTACATTGCATATTAAATGTGTTTAAATGAATTTTCAACTAAGTCTTTTAATTTTACATTGTATTTACAATGCACTTTAAAGAATTCTCAATTAAGTCTTCTAATTTTACATTGCATTCAGAAGGTATTAATTAATATTTATGTCAATTAAAATAATTTTTGTCGATAGTTAGAATCAAACGAAACAAGAAGAGTTAATTGCGAACGATTAAATCACAATTGCCCTCTTGACAATGCAACAAATCTGTTGAACAAATGTCAACTACTACGGGTTGCCGCAACGCTCAGGTCCTCCTACTATGGTGTTAATATCATTTTTATGACTTTATGAGAAATTAAATCCCGCGGCAACGCGCGGGTTCAGTTCCTAGTTTATCTTATTAACTTTCTTCCAAAGCCTAATTTGTCTCTTTCATTGCTAGCCTAACCACCTGCATCTCTCTACTTTCATAACGAAGCTAACGAACATGGTAAAATGAATAGAGAGTGGAAAGGTTTAGTTCTATTTGGTTTATGCTCGATAATTGTTTTCTGTTTGATAATTGATATGTTTGGGAAACCGATCTAACCCGAATCGCGCCAAAGATTATGACCTTGGCTTCATAAAAATCCAAGCACAAAAAAAGTGACCCCATAAGAAAAAAAATCTTGATTCTGCGTCTGGTCCGGTGTTCCAGTTAGGGGTTTCCTCCTGGACAACATGTGGGTAGGGTCATCATATTTGTCAGGATGATCCTTGTGATTTCTTTGATTATAACTACTTTTTACGTATTAAAGGGATATAGGTTAATGAAATGACGTATTAATAAGTGTTGAAAAGGATTGACATGGTTGTATTGGTGTTAAAGCCCTGACGTATTTGATATTTTTATTTGCAAAAATGTCTGCGGAGCAAGAATGTTTGAAGAGATTAAAGCTTTGAGATTTCTGTGGGTGAAAATAATGCGAAATTAAATACTTTGAAGCGATCATTAGTGTGCATTTGATTTCCGAGCATTTGATTTTACAAATAGTTTGGGTGCGTTTAGTTCACAGAATTTGTAGAAATTAAAATTGGAATTATAAGGAACTGTATTTGGCATTTAATAATTTTCAAATGATTTGTAATTCAAAGAAATTGAAACCTATAAAGAAAATTTAAATTTCAAATGCATTTTTAGTGACAAAACACTTATAAAATAATTGGGATTTCTCACCCATTGCAAAACCGCCACCACCTCCATGACCACTTATAACCGCCACTAAACACCAACAGCCGTCGTCGTCACCGACGACAAATAACCGCGACAATGACCACGCCCGTTGCCGAAAACTGACCGGACCCCACCACCTCCACCAACCGATCACGCACAACGCTGAAAACCAACAGTCATAGTCGAGCGCGTCTAAAACGGACGCGGTTCGGCATTGACGGTCGATGGTCAGCCGCGAGTGGTTCGATGGAGATGGACGTTTGTAGGTGGCGGGTGCGGTTAGCGGCGACTATCGATTGTCGACGGCGGTGATGGCACGATTGGTTGTCGGCGGGGCAGGGCGACAAGTAAGCAGTGGCTGGGGCGTTGAACGGTTTTGGGTGATTGGCGGTTGTCGAAGGGCGGCGACGGGTCGGAGGCGGCGTTCGGACGATGGCGTTCGGCGTCGGTGGCGATGGCGGTCATGGGCATAGCGGTCGGGTCAAAGGTCGGCGGCGGTCGTGAGCATTAGTGGTCGGGTCAGAGGTCGACGACGGTCGGAGGTCGGTGGTGGCTTCAATCGGTGGTGGCTGTCGAAGGTTAGCGGTGTCACCATGTCGGCAAGAGTCGTCGGTAGGAATTTGAGGGAATTAATCCCAATACCAATTTCTTTAGCAAACAAACACGTTAAAAATGGAATTCAATATTCAATTCTAAAAAATTCAAACCAACCAAACAAAATGACCAATAGAATTTAGATTTCAATTCCATTAAATTTCTTTAAATTTTACATACCAAACGCCTCTTTCTAATTTTATATCTCCTATCTAGGGGACATAATTATATTCTTCAATCTTTTACAAAAAGGTTTACGTGAGAATTAATTAACTAAAATTAGTTGAGGCCGTTTTTAAGTAAAATAAGAAATGTGTTAGGTTTATTTGGTACCATAATAAAAGTTGTACTTCTGATCCGATGGCACCAATATCATCACATTACATCAGTATAAACAAACAAACAAACAAACATAACCAGTGTATCCCGCTGAAAAGCAGGGTTTGGGAGGGGTATGTGGTGGCAAGTCTTTCCTCTATCTAAAGAGATAGAGAGACCGCTTCCGAAGAGACCCCCGACTCGTTAACAAAGGCAGTACCCATAACAATCATAATACATATCATACAACACATAGGTAAATATCACATACAGAATTAGATAGTGCGCACATCATAAAAAGCGACGTGTGACACCCAAAAAGGGTAGATGACGAAAAACTACACCTGACGCGGGAGGTCCCGCCACATGTAACCGTAACCCGTCCCACCCACAAATCCCACTAAAAGTCCTTAATTTTTATTCGACGCCTCCATTCACTCCTATCCTCGATCATGTGCTCAGAGAGGTGCAAGTCTATCATATCTCGCCTAATAATCTCATCCCAAGTCACCCTAGGTCTACCTCTACTCCTCCTACCCTTTACGTTGATGTTCTCTACTGCTCTAACAGGTGCTGTCATCGTTCTCCTCTTCACGTGCCCAAACCATCTTAGTCTTCCCTCTCGTATTTTATCTGTGATACATGCCACCTCTAGCCTCTGGCGAAAGACGTCGTTTCTGATCCTATCCAATCTTGTGTGTCCACACATCCACCTCAGCATTCGCATTTCTGCGACCTCTATTTGTCTCTCTTGCGATTTCTTTATGGCCCAACAGTCTGTGCCGTATAGCATAGCTGGACGTACTATCATTCTGTATAGTTTTCCCTTTAGTTTTGGTGGGGAACTCTTATCACACAAAATCCCTGATGCTGCTCTTCACTTGCACCATCCTGATTGCACACGGTGGGCTACATCACTGTGTATCTCTCCGTCTTCCTGTATATACGAGCCAAGGTATTTGAACCTACAAGTCCGGGGGACCGCCATGCCCTGTATACTTATTTGGGTGTCTGTCACACCCCAACCTTGACGGCGGAAACGTCGAGGTGTGAGAGTTACGATTGTTCACAGCCACATAACGCTATTATTAGTTCCAAATATATTAATCAAGATTCAATTGTAACAATACAAGTAAATGTTCAAACAAAGATACATCTAGAATACAAGTATAAAAGGATCCAGATCATTCGTTTATTTCTTTAAGTCCAATCCTAAGTGTAATAAGCTTCAAAGAGTAACCTGAAACATGTTAAAAATAAAAGGTCAACATAAAAATGTTGGTGAGCATTCCATAGTTTTCGATACATAAGTATATAAAAGATGGCAATTCAAGTCATAAGTTAGTGAATAAAGTGATTAGGGATGTTATGAACAATGCATCAATCAAACCTTGACAAAGTTTTACAAGTTTCAAACGTGTACTTGGATCAACCAAGTTATAAGTATATACGATTAGCTAAGTATACTTGGATCAACCAAGCAGGCTTGTCAGGCCCATAGATCTATGACGTCGCCAGGCTAGCAATAGTTAATGATTGTACATATAACGTCATAACATGGTAACCACAAAAGTTCAACTAACCACAACTTTACATGATGAAATGCCATAAAGTTTACATGTCTCAAATAAGTTTACAAGTGCAATGATATAAGTTAACATGTTTCACCCCAAAGTGTGAAAATAAGAAAAAAGGGGTATGGAAATACTCACATTGATAAAGGCATTACAAGATGATGTAAAAGATTAAAGTAAGATCCAAAAGATAATCCGAAAGTATTAATTACAAGGCACCTAAATATATATTACAAGATGAAGATTAATAATATGATTAACATTCAAATAAGAATTAGGGTTTTGATGGATTTAAGGGTTTTGATAAGTAATTATTTACATTTTGACGTCATTAGAAGAATTATATATTTAAGTATTTTAGATATGACTTTAAGTATAAATATTGATAAGGTAATTATATCTTTATAATTGTTTAAAATAATAGGAATAACATATTGATTAATAAAAATTATTAATCTAAACCATTTGTTAAAGTATACTTTATAAGAAGATAATATTTGTAAAAAAATTAATATTATTAAGATTTATTGTTTCATGTCTAATAATTATTTAATTATTTTAAAAGAAAACAATTTAAATATAAAAGATAGATAAAAATAATTTGCCTTTAAAGAATAACGTTTACACTAAATGATTTATTATTTATTATTTAAAATAAATAATAATTAGTAAGCTAAAACAAGAAAATAATCCAATTGTAATGTTTTGTTAAGATAAACAAATTTTAAAGTCTTATTTATAAATTATTTAACTAGTTATATTATTTGTTTTAATAAAATAAAATAAGATGTTAAGATATTAAAAAAAATAAATTTTTAGAAATTTGTTTGATGTTTAAAAAAATATTTATAGTTTATAAAAATTATTTTATATTTATTAAAATTTTGTAAAATTAATATATGGCTGAAAAGCCTTAAAAAATACATGAGGGTGCCCGGGTTCGAACCCGGGACCTCATGTTGAGAATGCAGAGTCTTAACCAGTGAACCAAGGCTCTCAGCCGCGGTTTCTCTTGGTTTTTAATCGTTTTAAACACAAACAATTAGTTATCCCCAATTACTCAAGAACCCTAGAATCGAATTGAGTCAAATTGAACATAGATTTGATGTTGTTAATGAAATAAACCATAGGGCTAGATGAAAACAAGGATCTTGGTGTATGAAACTTACGTGATTGAGTTCAGTTTGATGGAGATGATGGGAAGAACAGTCGCGACGATGTGGATGATGATTCAAAGCGCAAACGTTGTTGTTAATCAAATTAACCTTGCAGATAGATTATAAGGTAGATAATGAACAAAAGCCCTCTGTCAATTGTGATTAATTTAGCTTCGAACATGGACCTCGATTAAGATGCAGGTCGTGACCGAGGAGGGTGATCGTATGTGATCTGCGTGTATGTTTCAAATGAAATTAAGAGTTCCACTAGTTTTAGGAGTATAGAGATGACGATTTACCCTCGGTTTTAGGCACGTTTCGATCAGTTTCAGGTCGAATGAGTTCATAGTTTGAATGTAGATTACGGTTTTGAGTTGTGTTTGTTTAACGGGTATTTAATCCAAATTAGTTTGGGTGACTGATTCGAAACTGTCGTGCGACGATTAAGAACCGGTTTAATTGCACTTTAATCGGCCGTTTTTGGTCGATTGGTGGTCGCCGGAGAGGTGGCCGGATTGTGGCCGGGAATCGCGAGGGAGGGGGGAAAAGCATTTGGGTTTTTAATATAATTACACAAATGGCCCCTGAGATTTCAAGAAATTATCAACTGAAAATTAAAGTTTTGTTTTAGTTTTAACTAAATTACAGTTTAGCCCCCTGAAGATTTAGATTGTTATTATTTCATGTAAATACTTATTAATTACAAGTTAAAGTTATAAAACTTAGACTATTATTATTAATATTATTATCATTATCATTATTATTAATATTATTATTATTATTATAATAACAATTATTTTTAAGATTATTATCACTTTAAGTTAAGCTTTATAATATCAACCAAACGTTTTAAACATTAAAAATATTATTTCTATTATTTAATTAATTTGTTAATCACCAAATTAATTATCAAGCATAATAAGTCCTCAAAGTTTTAAAATGGCATAAAAGGCCCTTTTAAAATTTAACGAAGTTAACTTTTAATTTTAACAAAAATATGAAATGTCACAGTGTCCTCTTCGGCCTCACCACTAAAGTTACAATGCATGTATTCTGTCTTAGAGCGACTTATCCTTAAGCCCCTGCGTTCTAGTGCTGCTCTCCACTGTTCTAATCTCTCGTTCAGCACTGTCTTAGATTCTGATATTAAGACAATATCATCCGCAAACAGCATACACCATGGGACTGGCTCTTGTATAGACTTGGTCATCTCGTCCAACACTACTGTGAAGAGGAATGGGCTCAATGCCGATCCTTGGTGGAGTCCCACTTCCACCGGGAAGAAGTCTGTGTCTCCGACAGGTGCTCGTACACACGTTTTTGCCCCGTCATACATATCATGTATTATTTTGATATACCTCTCTGGTACCCTTCTAATTCGTAGACTTTCCCAGATGAGTTTCCGCGGCACACTGTCATAAGCTTTTTCTAGGTCAATGAATACCATATGTAGGTCCCTTTTCTTTTCTCTATATTTCTCCATTATCCTCCTTATGACGTGTATAGCTTCTGTTGTAGAGCGTCCTGGCATAAATCCAAATTGGTTTACCGCTATCTGCGTTTCTCGTCTAATTCTCGTGTCAACAATTCTTTCCCATAGTTTCATCGTGTGACTCAATAGCTTTATTCCCCTGTAATTTGCGCAACATTGGACATCTCCTTTTTTCTTATATATGGGGACTATGACACTGCTTCTCCACTGCTCTGGCATTTTTCCTGTCTTAAAGATAGTGTCGAATAGGTCCGTTAGCCATTGTAGGCCCTCATCTCCAAGGCACTTCCACACTTCAATCGGAATGTTGTCTGGCCCCACCGCCTTAGCCCTTCCCATTTTCTTCAAAGCTCTCGTAACTTCATCGACTGTGATGCTTCTACAATAACACTTGTTTGTTGCGTCGTTTGATTTGTTTCATCGATCTTCGTTTGTTGGTTACGGTTCTTTATGTTGAAAAGGTTATCGAAGTAAGTTTTCCATCTCCCCTTGATGTCTTTCTCCCTCACCAAGACCTTACCATCCGCGGCCTTTATAAACTTCACCATTCTCAAGTCCTGTCTTCCACGTTCCCTTGCCTTGGCAATCTTAAACATGTCATGTTCACCATCTTTCGTCTCTAATCGCTTATACATCCTCTCGTATGCTGTGTTCTTTGCCTCTGACACAGACTTTTTCGCCTCTCGTTTAGCCTCTTTGTATTTATCTTTTAGCTCGGCTCGTTCTTCCTCATTATTACAGCGTAAAATTTCTCTAAAACTTTGTTGTTTAATTCTTATCTTCTCCTGTACATTACATCAGTATACGAGAAATAATACCCCTAACTAACCCCAGCCTATGAAAACAGGTTCGGTTCAACAGTGTTATTAGGAGCATCATTATCAATGTTTTCAGAACCGGATCGGATGTCGAATCGGACGCTTTACTATTTTTGTAGTTGGACCGGTCGGACCGATCGAACCGGATTTAAGAACAGGATGACGTCATAATTATATATAGTATATTATATATAGTTATATATATAATCAAATATAAGTAATTTATATATGACTTGTATATGAATTTTATAGTTATATATAAAACTTAACTATATTTATATATTTAACACACTAATTTATGGTTCAACACCCCGTTTTTACCCATGAAAATAAAAAAAATCAAATTCCGGTCTGAACCGGTCTGGTTTTCCGATCCGACCACCGGTTTGGGACGAACCGGCCGGTTCGACCAGTTTAAAACGAATCACACTGAACCGGACCGGCCACCTAGCCGATCACGGTCGAACTGGTCAGACCGGCCAGTCCGATCCGGTCCTAACAACACTAATCATTACCCTAAGTAATCTGTTCAACCATCAATAGCACCCATGCTTGAAGTCCTGAAATCCTTTTGTTTTAATACTCATAAGCATTGTTTTGAAAACCGGACTGGACCGGCCGGTCGGACCTCGGACTCCAATTCGGTCCGATTCGATGCTTAAAATCAGTTTGGCGTTGAATCGGTGGTCGGACCGGTCGGTCAAACCATTTTTTATATATATTATTAAAATTTTCAGTATTTTTTTAATATATTTTTAAAATAATTATAATTTTATCCGGTCCGACTAACGGACCAAGAAGGCGTCCGGTTCACTATCAAATCCAATTATTAAAACATTGGTCATAAGCAATTTCTTTAACGATTCTAAGCACAGTAATAACCAGATCTATGACAACTGACTTTAAAGTTTGACAATTATCAGGAACTGAAAATTTGGTTGGCTTAAAGTAAAACATATCAAACAAGTAAGCGTCTTGATTTACATGTTATAAAACCTTTCCAAAAACAATCCATCTCTACATATGCAATTCAAGTCGCAGAATATAACATTAAAGAGCTATTTAATAGCCTCTTAATGATTTCACTTAAAGATTATCTCCGAATCAATAATATATAACATTTGTTTAGTGCACTTAAAAAAACATCTCTTAATAAATCATAAAACTTTTTACGGATAAATTTCAAATACTACTAATGATTCAAAAATTACCTCTTATTTTAGCAGACCTCTTAATAACTCAACACAAAGTTTACCAAAGAGCCTCTAAACAATTAAACATCACAAACAATAACATAAGACCATCTATAAAAGACTAAAATAAGTATTAAAAGACAGCTCTCTTAACCCTTAAATTCGATCAACATGCGTCATTTGAAAGTCATGACACTAAATGCAAAGATACAGTCAACACTCAAAGAAGTCAAAGCTATTGGTCATGCCATTCCTCAAAAACAAATAAAAAATACAAAGCTAATATAAGGAAATATGGTTTTAAGCAGCAGCACCCTTTCCTTTCTTCTTCTGAAGTTTCTTCATGTAGAATTCAAGCTCTTTCCCTTCCAGTATGTATCTGAGAATATGTACAAGTCAAGTTGAGGCTGAGCTTATATATATATATATATATATATATATATATATATATATATATATATATATATATATATATATATATATATATATATATATATATATATATGCACGCATCCACTCATGCAAACACTTTATAAGGTCACACACGCACATACAGAGAGTCGTTTCATTTTATGGTAGAAATATGTAGAAAACACCTACAAACTTGTAGAGCTTTAAAGACGATGTATGTGGTTTCTCATTGTTCTCTGCCTATGTATGTATAGGAAGAGAAGAGGTTAAGGTGTGTTCTCTATTAGTCTCTCCCATTCGCAATATTATTTCATTTCTCATCTATTTCTTTTCACATTTTGGTATAACTAAATTTCTATTTCTTATCATTTAATGCATTGATAATATCATCAAAAAGCAATTATGAACAAATGTAAAAAAAACTGCATTATCAAAATGCTCTTATTAATGCACTCCAAACAAGTCCAACTTTGAAGTTTAATTTCAGTTTTCAAATGATTAACATAATAAGGTATACCAAGATTTATATTCAGTTTTTCACCCCTTCTATTATCAAACATGACCAAAGTAAAAGATTTTACTTTTAAAAGATGATATGCTACACGATATATATGATAAGTAGATCATAAATTATGTGAGGATTATAGTTTAGTAATTACGTACCCATCAGCACGACCACACTGGCCAGGGCGTGATGAGATGGCAGCTAGAAGACGACCACTGGAAAATTGTTCTTCAACATGGGGGTCCAGTTTCCTTTCCTCTTGACGTTTTTCAAGTTTCCTCACAACATGATTACTCTTTTTGGCCTCCTCTGTTGCACCTTCTGCTTCCTATTAATTAATCAAAACAAAATATTTATATAGGCAACAATGGAATTGATCATATACATTATAAATACGAAAAAAAGTAAAATGGGCGATGGATCAAAAAGAGTTTGGTTTGGAAAATAATAATGTTATTTTAAGATAACTAATGTTGAAAGATTACAATATAATCACATAGATTTACATCTTTTGACATGTTGCCAGAACATACAACCATATAAACAGGTTAAACTTACCACCTCATATATGAAGCTACATATAAATAATAAATCACAAATAAGAACATACCTCTCCCTCTTTCTTGCCTGCAGAAGCAGCGGTTTTCTTCTTGCGACCGATATCAACACCATAATGCTGCAGATACCATTGCTTGAAAGGTGCAGCGTCCACTTGAACAATTGCACTCTTGACAAGTGTCTGGGTTCTGACCAACTCATTGTTGGATGCATTGTAAACCACATCCAAAATACGGGTCTTTCGAGTCACAGCCTCACTTCCCCAAGAGTAGTTACCTGTGTCCAACCTAAGAGCACGCCACTTCACATTACCACCACGAACCCTAACCCTCCTAACAGTCTTGTTGCTGGAGATCTTGGTATTGGCTGGCTGTCTGCCCAGCTCATACCTTAATAAGAAAGAAAAAAATGGAACAATTAGGTTGGGTACAGCAAAAAAAGCAATTAATTTTGACATAAAAAACAACACAGATCTCATTTTTCCTAGTCAAGCAAATAAAAGCATACCACATCAGTCTAAAAGTCTAAACGAATTTCATGCCCTTTAAATACCAATCAAGCAAAAGTGTAGAAGCTTTTCAAGTTAATTCTCTGATCGAGAGTTCTATGAAGCTAAGAATAGATTGTGAACAAGAACAATTTCGTGAAACTGTCGAAAATGAGAGGCACGTACAAGTACTGCTTTTAAACTAAAAAATCAAGAAACCTAGTGATTATGGTCGGTATCACACACGTCAAACCTTTCACTGAATTTGGTTCCACGGGCTGTTTATATTGTCAAAACCTAACAATGAATGCCCCTAGATACTAATAAAAAAATCTTATAAGACTCAGGAATGAAGCTAATAACTGCTTAAGAACCACAAACATGATCAACAAACCGTCCCACAACAAATGCATGTGTTATATCTTTTCATTGAAAGCATCAAAGAAAATCTAACTGCTAGCAATACCAAAATGATGATACACCAAACCAAATCCAGTCAAACATCAATATGCAAACAAACAATGAGAACATAATTCAAACACACACATTACAGAAATAACAAGCAAATCAATCGAATCACGAAACGAATTAAACAATCAAAACCCTAATTAGCATATAAGTGAATTACTTTCGCTTCTTCCTCCACGCCTTCTTCTTTCCACCAGTAGCACGTCTCTTGTGCATAGAATCACGAGAGATACCTGAAACAACAATGAATCATAATCGAAATGTTGAAAATCTAACATCGTGAAATGAGATTACAAATCAGCAACATTGATTAGATGTATCGTGATGATTTAGAGTTTGGATTGAGTTTGTTTACCCATGGTTGCAGATGATCGGTGATCTTCGTGTAGGGTTTATGCTGCGCCTCCAAACTCGGGTGAAATTAGGGTTTGTGAGGGCTTAAAAGGTGAAGCTGATAACCTAGTGAATGTGAAATTACAATCGTATCCCTTGATCTTACTCGATGCTTAAAAGTCAAAACTATTGATTTGAGTTTTTAATCTCATCTAATAACCATTTTTATATAGCAATACTATTTCAAGACGTACTAGGTCAAACCGAACTGGATTGGGTTAAACCGGAGCGGGTCATGGACCGAAATGTATGACATGTAAGGGTCGAATCAGACCAAAGACTAAAATAGCTTCAACGTTAGGACCGAAAACTAGACATCATGTATGTTTTTAGAATCTTTAACTCTTATTATTAGTGTGGAATTTGTTTTATCGAATTGTGATGTATAAGAAATAAAAGAATTTAGCCGACTTATGTTTTTATTGTGTTAATATTAAAGATAAACACATGTTTTTATTTTGTAAAAAGTATATTTAACTTATATTTTATACATTAAAGTTTTAAAACATGTTTCAATATGTAAAGTAGTTTGAGAGAGACTTAAACTGATCAAAATGTAATAAAATGACGTTTCAAATACGTAGAGATGCTTGTTTATATGTATAATCTTTTTTAAGATGTTTTTGGTTTAAAATGATTTAAGTATTTATAAGGTAGCGCTCCATATGAGCAAAATAGTTTACATAAATGTGATCGTGTTATTAATTAGTATATAACATTAAGTTAAGTTTCATGTTTATGGTCTTATAGTATAGCGATATTAGTGTTGTCGATGTCGATACAAATATTGTGTGGATTCAAATAAGGTGGTTTTGGGGAGTAAAAAGTTTTTAAAAAAGAATTTAGGACTTAAACATGTGAAATTATGTTGAAAAAGTTGCAATGCTAAATCAAGGAATATGTTATTTTTAATGGTGTTAAGCTAGAGTAAATCAACCATTTGTTCAAGTGAATATGAAATTATTCTCCCTTTATTTAAACTTAGAGAGATGATTAATTAGTTAAATAATATTATAATAACATTAGCTCTAAATTAGTGACTTATAACGTTTTGTGTATTGAAAATAATTTATAAATATTTATGATGTTATATATGTTTTATTAACAATATTCAAGAACCATGCGAGGCTTAGCTTTTTATGTTCTTTGCAAAAAAAAGGCTTAGCTTTTTATGTACACACTTAATAGTAGCATTTATTCTTTAGCTTCAAAACTATGATGTTGATTTAATGACTTGTTGATATTACGACTTTGAGCGTTCATGCTTCATTTTCTCCGTCTAACGCATCAAAATAATTGAATGTTGTCACCCCTAGTGACGGTGATGTTGACAAGGTGAAATTACAATAGGCGTAGTTGTAGAGAAAGTAGGGTGAGTTTTTATAATCTTCTAAAATAATTACAAATGTCATACTACAAAATAAAATTTTAATCACCTGCATTAGACGTGTTTAAAACACCAAACATACATTTGCAAGCTTTCAATAATTTGATGCACTCTTAATTTTGACTAGAGGTGCTTAAACTATCATCAACATCAAAAGGCACGTTGACAAATTTGATGATTCTAACTATTTAAGCTGAAGTTATTTAAAACATGATTAGCATGAACAAGTTTCAACCAAATTTGCTTCATTTTAAACTTAACAAGCTTCAATACATTTGATTTGTCTGAAATCACATATAGTTTAATATTAGTTTAGAGAAGCATGCCTAAGCACAAGACAATTGCAAAACCATCTTAGAGCTTTGAGAAGGCAACTTGTGCACATCTGGGTCAAAATTGATCAATAAATCTAGTCAAAATTGAAGTCAACAGAAGTTGACATATAAAAACAACCAAATGCGTAAAAAGAATTAATGAAATTGTTATTTGATACAAAAGGTTCATAAGTAGAAGAGGTTGAGAACATCTTCTGGTTTTACATAATACTTATTTAGTTATTCGTTTACATATGTAAAAAGAGATTGACGACTTCTGGTTTTACATAATACTTTTTGTTTGTGACGCTATCACCTCGGCTCTCCAGACATGAATGTCTCGAAGAGTTTCAAACTTCTTTAAAACAAAATTGTAGTTCTTACATATGACACAAGGCCCGAAAGCTCAACTCAAGTTCTTAAAACTAATCAAGGTCAATATCTTTACTGGGTTCAAGAACTCTATAAACTTGATTAAAAAAATCGACTCGACTTGCAGGGTTTGTAGCCCTACTGATAAAAACATAATGAACATATCTTTTTACGCATTTACACACTTCATGAAAACAGATAATACACGAAAGGGCACTCAACAGGAGTGTGGTTCACCTTAAAGTATACAAATGAGTGAAATCTAAAGGTAGAAGCTTGTTATGACATTCATAATCGGTGCTTTCAAATTTTCAAAAAGCAGCCTCATAATCAACTGCGTGATACACGGATAGTAATTCTCTAAGGGAAACAAAAGCATGTAAACTCTAATTTACAAAGGCCAGTGAACGCGGGAACTTCTAGAAGGTAGGGGACAGAAGTTTCATAACCTTGAATTAGCAAGTTAACGTGAACCACGGCCAATGTTGACTTTTTTGCTGGTTTGGTCAATGGCTTTGCAGAAAGAAGAAAACGAGTCCTTGAGTTCATTGGGAAGAGGAAAGCTCAAGAAGGAAGTATTCCATAGTCTTGTTGAGCTCGTGTGGCCCGAGAAGAAAAAGAATGGGCCATTGCGGGCTGCTGTTTGTTAAGCCCTTCGATTATGAAAGAAAATGCACCAAATGTGATGCAGCTCTGCAAAAGAGCTTGTGGTGCACCTGAAAAAAAAGGTTAATTGTTTAACGTTTTAATATTCGATCAAAATCAGAGAAACATATATATATCCTCTCCAGATCATATAAATGATTTAGAAACAAATTGTGAAGAAAAGAAATTCTTGAAACTGTACAATAGGAATATAGGATAGAAAATAAGAGCTTATCAGATTGGCGTCAAAATTAGACATTTTCTGCACATGTTCTAACTTCTAACAGCCCACTATATAGTTTTAGTTATCTATCTTATATATTATTTATGAGTAAAAACATATAAGGGTGGGCGGGCGTGCCAGCCATGAGCCCACGGCGAGGCATTGGGCCAAACAGCACCGCCGCCGCCACTCCCCTCTAGTCCTCTAAGCAGAATTTTTTCATTGTCACGGCATATACTCGCTGTGACCGTCGCCCCATATGTGTGTGTTGTGTAGTGGTGTAGTGTGGCAACATCACTGCCACCAAATTTGAGTGTGTGGTGTTGTGGTGTAGTGGTGTAGTGTGGTATGGTGTGGCAACATCACTGCCACCAAATTTTAGTTTGTGGTGTAATGTGACATGACAAATTTTGATTGGTGGGTTTATGGTGTAGTGTGGTGGGTGTGGTGGGTGTGGTGGGAGTGCCCCCTCCATCCTAACAATTAAAATAAGTGTTGGCAGGTCTACCTGAGCAAATCTGTTACAACCCATACCTAAAAGTAACAATTTACCTGTTTTGACCGATCTCATAACCATTCGACCAGTACATTTTGCCACATGTACTTTTCTGTGTGCTTAAATAAGGGTGTGTTTGAAATGCATTTCAGAATAATCAGTTTGGATAAAGCTAGTTTTGAGTTTTGACCAACTTATCCAAAATTCAGGCTAAAATAATCAGATAATCAGTTACATCCAAACACTTAGAACTGATGATATTTTATTTGAAAAAGCAATAATAAAAATCAGCTTTGCAATAGCAATCCTAAATACCCACTAAAGAGGCTCTAAAATCAATGAAATTCTTCCATCTAAATAAGCAGCCGCCTCTTGCTTATGATTAATTTATAAATAGAACTGCATTCAAAAGCTCTAAGCAGAGACCCATGGGAAATTTTGTGACCCATAAAATCTGTATGTTTTCAGTTAAATAAGAAGGCAAGGGCATTTTCCTAAGAAAAAAAATTATGCAAAGAAAGTGTAAACAAGCAAAATGCAACCACAAACACATAAAAGTCCAAATATCTTAGTTATGATTGGCAAATCTACATGATGCTTAAGATATCAAGTACCTGGAAAACTTAAAGCAAGACCAGTACAGCATCCAGCTACACCGGCATTAATGACTGTAAAAACATAGTTGAATTAGCGTGATCAATCTTGTTGTAATTCAAGTCTACAATTAAAGATTTTGTACCATCATCTTTCCCTCGAAGCCTCTTTAAGAAACATACAACCAAACTGTGGACGCCAGACAGAACTGCAAAAGTCTGATGAGAAAAAAATCAAAAAAATAATCAGCCATACTAAATTAACAATAAGAAGAAAAAAGTGATCAATAATTCTATAATACAATGTCCAGTTGCAACCAAATAATATTCAATACCTTAGCAGATGATAATGCCTCTCCAAATGATCCTTTAAACCCTTGCTTCTTAATCAGACCAGAACCTTAAAGATCACAAAAAAATGCCAAGATCAGAACACAAGTTCCTAAAACAACAAAAGCGAGTTAGACAAAATAAGCAGGCAAAAAAATGGTTAGTCATTATTCCAATTAGGACATAATAATAGCAATCCTAGCTTTAACAAATAACAAGAACAAACAAAAAACAGGGAAAACAAATGATAAAACTTAAAAGACACTATACCATATTGTCTAATAATTCCGGAAAAAATCAATAATTGCTGGAAGATTTCTTATTTTTGGAATAACGCGTTTTTAGTTTAGAAAGTTTTTGTTTTGGTATTTTCTACAGCTGTGTCTTGGCTGTAATTAGGCTGTGTTTAGCCTTTAAATAAGTTAGAGTATTCTAGTGTTAGGTACTTAGAAAAATCTGTTTTGTTTTCATTTCTCTTTTCAAAAGATTAATAAAGAAGCGGGCCGACTCAGTTGCTAGGCTGCTGTTCTTGTTCTCTGATCTGATTGTAATTGCTAACATACCAATTATCCAACTATATCATTCATTATCAAACATCCACAAATACCAACTAAACCATGTTATTATTGACAAACAGGGCAGAGGACTTAATAATTAGCTTTGGCATAGAAAGTACATTTGAGTGCCACAAAAACTTGAAAACAAAATAACCAATATTGGCCTTTAGATCAAAAAAGGAGAACTTATTTTCACATTTGATTACATTGTAATTCATGTGTGAAGAAATCCAGATGTGACCTCCATTCACATGTTATTTAAACTCTTTTCATTTTTTAATCTTAGAGCCAAAAGTGTTCTTTCATTCTCATGTTTGGGTGGTTCTCTGATGAACATGCCCCTGCGTTGGACACTATGAGCTAAATACTGACCTCTTCGTCTTCTATCAAACAAAATTTAAATGAAACCAGATTTCTGATAATTCACTTGATATTAAAACATGAAAATATTCAGCTGATAATTCACTGCAACTTCTGAAGCTAAATGCATACAAACTCCCGTTATAAAGAAAATCAATTTTTGTGAATGACTTTATCATGACTTTAGAAAACTAAAGCCTTCTGCCCTCCAAAGTCCAAACACACACGAATAAAAAAATCAAATATCAGGCCGCTTCGTCTACTAACAAAATACATACATGTAGTTAACAGCCCTGGCATAAAAAAAATCACATCTAAACACCAAATGCAGCTAAAAGTACTGTAGATAAGCTGTCTGACCATTCACACACAAAAAAAAAAAAAATCCAATGTTAACTCAAACAAGTGTAGTTAATGGCCCCGGCATAACAAGATTAAAAGCTCAAAACACCAAGGGCTTCTAACACAATGATTTAGGTGAGCTTACTGACCATTCACACAACATACCGGCCATTCAGCCAAGATGTGATTGGCTAATTAGTCACCAAATAATTACCTGGCATAATTCATACAAATTAAACTCCTAATGTAATAAGCTAAATCCATTACACTCTACAGCAACAACATATAGAATACATGCAACATAATTTATATCAGCTGCATACATAAAGCATCTTCTAACGTACAGACGAAGTTTTATCAGAAAAACAATCAGACAATCACTATTATTTGCACAAGGTTATGTAATTCTTCCATGTAGCAACATAATGCTTCAACTGAAACACATCATCACCAAATCTTCAAAAAAAATATCACTCCTAAAGTAACTAGCTAAATTCTTTAAAATCTATAGCAATAAACAGCAACAACATATAGAATAGAACATACGCAAGAAAATTTTCATCAACTGCATGCATAAAGCATCTTCTAACGATCCAAAGAAGTTTTATAAGAAAAACAACCAGACAATCACAATCATTTGCACACTATTATGTAATCCTTCATTCCTTCCACATAGCAACATAATGCTTTAAATTGAAACATATCATCACCAAATCTTCAAAAAATCATAAATCATCGATACAATACTAAAAATCAAACACGTAGCAACATAATGCTTCAGTTGAAACACATCATCACCAAATCTTCAAAAAATCATAAATCATCGACAGCATACTAAATATCAAACACGTAGCAACATAATGCGTTAATGAAACACATAATCACCAAATCTTCAAAAAACTATAAATCATCAATACAATACTAAAAAACAAACACGTAGCCACATAATGCTTCAAATTGAGCACGAAATTACCAAATTTTCAAAAATTATAAATCATCAATACAATACTAAATATCAAACACGTAGCAACATAATGCTTCAACTGAGCACATATTTACCAAATCTTCAAAAAATCATCAATCATCGATACAATACTAAAAGTCAACACACAGCAACTTAATACTTCAATTGAAACACATCATCACCAAATCTTCAAAAAAGTTCATTTCATAAATCATCAATACAACACTAAAATCAAACAATTAGATGTCGATTATGTTTCGACAACAACGAGATTACCGTAACCAAAGACGGAGCCCATCAATCCGCCGGCAGCGGAGTCTCCGGCGAAGCGGAAAATGCAAACTAGAGGCGGACTTGCTTGACTGGTGGTTGTTAAGGCATCAGACGTGACGGTAGAACTAGGGCTCGTGACGATGGCGTTGGCTCCGGTGGCATCTCCGTCGGAATCCGACGGTGTAGGATCGACGGCCGGCGTCGCCGATGACATTTTATCCACAAAGTAAACCCTAGAAAGAGGTTTTTGCGAATGTTAAAAGTGTGTTACGTTGATTTTGTGTTATGAAAAAGAAAACGGTGTCCCGGATCTAGATATTTTGAAATTTAAAGTTAATTTACATAAATGGTACATATGATTTACATGTTGGGGTATTGTATTTTAAATTTTATAACGAGTTAAGATACTAAAATTAACATACGTTAGTTTTATGTTACGTTTAAAAGAAAATGACTAAATTACACTTTGATGGACTACTTTTGTACTTCTATATATTTCTTTATTTATGAACCATTACTGTAATTATATATACACACCATCATCACCATCTACCCACCATCACACCATATATCTATGCGCCCACCAGCCACCAGGCCTACCACTCAACCCTCTTCCCCACCAGCCATTAGCTTACCCCCAAACACCCACGAGTACCCTAATGACCACCATTTACCCACCATCACCTCATCATCACCCTTATCACAACATCAACGCCATCCCCGTTGCCCCATCATCACCACCGTCACATCATCACCACCACCGCATCATCACCACTATCACAACATCACTGTCATCATTATCATCATCTCCACCATCGCACCATCATCATCATCTCACGAAATTTTCCTTCCTATCCCCTGTTAACCTAAAGAATTTTAAAACCTCAAATTTGCAATAGTAGGCGTCTTGATTCAGATCTCAATCAGGGAGTTGGGTGGTACATGGTGGCTATATGACAATGACAGTAGGTACATGGTGGTGGCAGTTGGTGGTGAGTGGTCAGTTGGATTTTAGGGTTTTACAAGGTAAAAAGGAAGGGGGATTTGGTGATGGTATAATTACAGAGACATATTACATGCAAAATCCTCGTGTCATGACGTCCCGTCCGTCGCATCCTCGTGTTTCCGCTCTAAGCGGGGGTGTGACAGATTGGTATCAGAGCCTGGTTATAGAGATTTAGGTGGAGAATTCGACCTAGACTATAACCTAAGAACCTTCATATAGAATGCATGCTAGGGATTGTGTGCATTTGATTTTACCTAAATGTCTTTCATGATTTGTGTGACACATAGACACCTGTATTCTGGATTCCTGGCAAAAGGCCCTCGGGCTAAGGCAAGCATATCGCATATATCTCATTACGAGACCTGGTATGCTTACCTGGGGATTTCTGGGATGAGTGATAAACTATGGTCAATACACAAATCTACAAGGCAAATGGGTCAAGTATATTAAGTCTATGGACTTAATATACAGGTATATTCCTATATACCTAATAATCTACAAGTATGTTCCTACATACCTGATTTTATACATGTACACGTGTTATCTGAACATCCCGAGGAAGACATTATTACTCTTAGTCTTTCTCCATGGGATACTTTTATACTAAGAACTTTACGCTTGTATGCGCACAACATCATATTATTAGGGAACTTCGGTGATCACGCGTAGCGTCAATCTCGGATATTGAATCCGACCCTATCATTATTATGACTGAAATCCTGAAAGTATGACGGATATGCAGTTACCATTAGACTTAATGTGCTTATATGCTTATTTGCTATTACATGCTATTATTGGAATACTGGCTCATGGACATAAGGACATTACATTATTTATGCTTGATGAATTTAGATAATACTATGATGTTAACTTGGGGTAAGTGGAGCTAGGGTGACCATGCAAGGTAAATTACCATTACGGGTGCACACGTAATTATAATTCACCATGCATGAAAAGTCTGGCTAATCTTACCATGAGGTAACGATCATGAGTATCACAAGTTTCTATTCTATACCCTAGGGTGCTAGGGTCATAATTCTAGTAAGTCCTTGTTGAAGGCAATCAAACATTATAAGTCCTTGTTAAAGGCAATCAAACATTATAAGTCCTTGTTGAAGGCAATCAAACATTATCATTTACTCAAGTCCTGTCCTACTTAGAGCCTTCATAGTATTTCCAATTATAATATTGACCTTATGAGAAATATCTCCACTTAGCGTTTCAGTAACTACTGATTAATGCTTAGAATAAAAGTGGAATACATAAATGTAGAAGAGTAATGATACTCTCTACACATACAAAACTAAGGATTATGCTAAGGATAAACGGATGTCACGTAACTAGTTTAGGCATCGTTCTAGGTATGCCACGGATGTGGTGGGAACGCTGCGGGGAACCCTATATATAAGCATCCTTGGTATACCAAGAATGTGTTTAAACTAGGCTACGTGATGATCCCGTTTGACTGAGGCATGGATCGGTTTGGTTGTAAACTATACGTGTACGCTTTATGGATATTGCTACGTCACATTAAACTATTTACACTTTGGAAATGTTTTCTCTACAGTCATCAATTCCCGTGTGGAACCGATGTATAGGTTTGACTGTAACCATTTATAACTGGTAAAACCACCTATACATAAGTGTAGTTGCGGTGGCTCTTATCAAACTTATATTACGTTATTCTTTAGAATGATGCTAAGGAAAATTAAGATGTTATGTAACTAGTTTAAGTATATTTCAAAGTATATCGTGGATGTGGTGGGAACGCTGCGGGGAACCCTATATATAAACATCACCGGTATACTAAGAATATGCTTAAACTAGGCTACGTAATGATCTTGATGGACCGAAGCATGGGTTATGGAACTTGATGAATAGAATCATATGTGAATCTTTTTATACTTTGATTCCTATCAAAGCACACACAAATCTTAAATCATAGTCAATGCATTGTGTGTCTAAATCAAATAATTTTCAATATGAGCTTTGAATCGTTGTTCGTGGTTTTCAAAGTCTCGTCAAAGTCTGTGCCTTACCACCCAGTACATACAAGGATGGAAGAGTGGGATGAGTATCTGCTTGTTGGAACGCATGTCTTTAACAAATTTGTGGCTGACTTAATGCTGTGATTAGTCGACGTACTCGCTTTGATTACACTCGGAACAACTCATTGTTTTTATGCCAAATCCCTGATTGTCATTTTCATGCTGTATAGCTCATATTACCCCAAATCTCATAAAGTATCTTAATGACATTTCAGGATGTCATCTATCAGCCCTTCTATTACTTCTTCTGAAAACGAATCGAAGCCTGAAAAGATTCTTTTAGCATACCTAGTACAAACATCTTCTAGTAGAAAATCTAAACCTGAGGAGGTGATGCTTGATGCACCAGACTCATTTGAAGAGGAAGAACCCATAGACCCTGTTGTGCACACTCTACCTGCTGTCGCCACTGCACCGATTAATCCCGTGGAGCCTAACCCTGCTGCACCTGTAATTCCTATAGCATCTACAGTTGCAAGGAATGCCCCCGAGGCAAGACCCCAACAAGTGAACAATGGAGGAGCCGTGAGACGGACGGCTCGAATTAGAGGGTTCCCAGCAAACCGGATTAAGATCTGGCCGCCCGCCGACGAGACCAACTTAGGGGGCAACTATCCTGACCTACCCCCGAGTCTCTCTAGTTCCTCCAGCAGTGATGACGACCAGGACTGACGTCACACGGGCACTAATGGAGAAATAATGACTGGAAAAAGTCATTTCTAGTTACTTCGTGCTTTATGTTTAGACCCATCTAAACTATGAGTATTTGCTTATTTGGGGTGTTACTTACGCGCTTGAAACCTTGGTATTTATAATGATGAAATGAATATTATTACTTTTGCTTTGTCATTGAGGTACTATCCTGAGAAGTCCATATATTCCCTTCGATTTTGAATCGAATGTTCACATCTCATTATGATATCGAATCAATTCTTGTCTTTGATTTCGTCTTTCTGATTTAAATTATTCAAAATTTGAACACCATCATAACGAATTCTGCTATCTTGAACTTCGATCTTAAGCTTGTAATCATGATTTTTCCTTTGATACACTGATGTAACTTGAAATTTTCCGAATTCCTAATCGACAATAATTTTCCTTTCGTCGTTAAGTTAAACTTCATACCGCTTGCACCGTGGGAAACGCAAGAGTTTTCAAGACAACACATGACTAAGAACACTCGTATCTCCTAAATGATTATACCTCATCAAAGCAGGGGAGATCCCCTTACTTTAATGAATCACTATTGCGATAAATGGTTTTCCATTTGTTTGTTTTGTGAAATTTCATCCTCTGGATTAGGGTGACTTCCTTATCTTGAGGATTGACTTCAATTATTCTCATTGAAATTCACATTTCACAAATGACATGATCTCACCAAAATAGGATCGAAACCCGTATTTTGGTGACAAATGTCAACCCTCGATTGTTTTCTTGTTATTATCAAGATAAGCATGAATTCCATACCTTGATGACTGAATCTCAACTCTTGATCTTCAACCTACCATGGTTGTAATCAAGTAATGAGAAGGATGAACCGATGTTGGTAATTCGACCTACCAAGCCAAAGCATGATTTCTGAACCTGAAAGGAGACCCGATCGTATTAAGTTGATTGGATTCCAAGCTTGGAGCACTTAAAATTCTTAAATCGATTTCTCTCCTTTTATCCTCATATTTTGACCTAGGTATATGGAAACATTTATTCCTTACTTATCAACTTTCATTTGAGTTATCATCAAAACGTGATTGTGCGATGGTAGCCTTCCTAAACAATCCCTCTGCTGAAGATATTATCAACTTATAAACATGACTTTCTGGTCACGTAAAAGTTCTCAGCTGAACTAATGGATTGTCGAACTGCGTATGTAAACAGAAATTGCTACCTTGCAAAACATGTTTACAAATACCTTTCCTATTATTCGCGTCACTCCTTGAACCGCTTTTGAATCCTTAACCTTGAAGATCATTAAAATTCTATCTTGAATTTGAACAACAAGACTTTAAAAGAGAAGTTCTGAAGAGAGTTACCAGCAAAGAGAGGAATTATTTTTGAGACTAAGTTATTTGGAGCCAAAACATTCTTAATATATGTTGAACCCGTGTTCAACAAAGATGGGGAGAAAATTGTGTTAATTATGTGGGCATGGAAATCACTGATCAGGTGAAAAAGAGAGAAAAGATGGCAGAACTAAGGGAAGAAATAGCTGTGCAGAAGGCCAAAGAGACAGAACTTAATAAAACTATTCACATTACAGGGAAACGATGGGAGCAAAACAAATGCTAGCGACCATGTCACACGAGATAAGATCTCCATTATCAGGGATCGTTAGCTTGGCAGAAATTCTATCAACAACAAAACCTGATAAAGATCAGAAACAACTTTTGGTGATTTAATCCTTCAACTTATTAGTGACATCCTCGACTTTTCCAAAGTTGAGTCAGGAGTTATGAGGTTGGAGGCCACAAAATTTAGGCCAAGAAGAGGTGATGTCCCAGTGGAGGTTATTGGTGATGTTTTACGGATTAGACGAATTCTCACCCACTTGATCAGCAATGCTATCAAGTTTACCTACCAAGGAAAGGTTCAGAGTAATCTTTACGTAATAGCAAACCCATTATCTCACAACGTCGAGAAATTAACCTGTACCTGTCATATACCATAGTATGACGTTAAAACATCAATCGTTATTTGAATGATTGATTCATTTTGTGTGAACTCATTCCAAGATCTTCGCATAGCGTATTATTCTTAGACCGATGGTTGGTCAAAGGAGAAATACATATTCACAAGATATGCGTTAAGGTCGTTTCATATGAGGACGTTTGGGATTCTTAATTCCAACGGTTAACCTTTCTTATCATTGCTGGTCTTTCAATGATTTCTAGACTTCACCTTACCACGAAATTATATTGTGGAAGTTGTGATTATAAGTCTAACATACCATGATAACTCGTCATTGTGTTCTAACATTCCATATGCCAAATCTCAAAGAGAATCCGCGATTCTCTGGAAGAGTTCGAATTGGCATACATTACGTCAAGAATCTTGTAAAAGATTCTATACAAATGAAATAAAGCCGGATACCTATTGTCAAAGTCCGTTGGGAATCTAAACGTAGCCCAGAGTTCACCTGGGAACGTGAGGATCAAGTGAAATCCAAGTACCCATATCTTCTCGTTTCAGTCTCCTCGTGATTAAAATTTCGGGACGAAATTTCCTAAAGCAGGGGAGACTGTAACATCCCGTATTTTTTTTTTATTATTTTTATTAGTTAAAAGTTAAATTTTATAAATAATCAAGTTTAATATGTTGATGTTAAATAATTATAATAACAATAATAATAATAATAATAATAATAATAATAATAAAAAAAAATAATGACAATAATAATAATAATATTATTATTAAAAATAATAATGTTAATAATGAAAATAATAATAATAGTGAAAATACTATTATTTACAAAATTAATATAATAAGAATAATAAAGTCCAGGGGGTGTTTGGTGTCATTTTCGAAACTTTAAAAGAAACTTAAATACATGAAATAAAAACAATCGAAACCACAGGGACCAAATGTGTAAATATTCAAAATTCAAACTGCTTTCTCTCTCTCCCTCGCGTTTTTCCGGCGGCCCTCCGGCCAACCGCCGGCGACCTCTCCGGCGACTCCAAAACACCAAATTCAGATGGTTTTGACTCGATCAAAAGCTACCGACACATTATAGAGCATGATTCGAACTCGTGGACACCTTTAATTTGAATAATTGAATGACCTAACATTACCAACCCACTTCGACCCACTTTCGGCCGACCACGCACCAATCGAGCACAATGACACTAAATTAATCCAATTAATCGAGTATAAATACTCAATGATCTGTTCCTAGTCGAATGCACCTCTCAAATCAACCTGAAACATACAAAAAACCTCAACTTCGATCACTTCCTTCTTTCGGACCTGCAACATACCCGAAAGCTACCTTCCAAGCGATTTTAACACCAATTGATTGAGGGCTTTGAATCAAGATCACAATGGAAGCTTCACACAACTTTAATTCGATTATCATCAACAATTTCCACACGAACAGATTCTGTCAAAAACCGCGGCTTGTTCTTGTTGAATTTATCTTCAATTCGAACTTCATCACGTAAGTTAAACACATAAACATACTCGATTTAACATAGGGAATCAAAGCCCTATGATTCTAGATGTTAACAACATCGAATTGATTGTCAATTGGATCCAAGAACAGATCTAGGGTTCGGGAATTTGGGGGATTCATTCGAGTTGTGCTTAAAAAGAATTGAGACCAGTAACCATTGCGGCCACGGCCTTTGGTTCACTGGTTAGAGTGTGGGATTGCGGGATGGAGGTCCCGGGTTCGAACCCGGTTACCTCCATGTATTTTTTAGGCCTTTTTGACCTTATTAAAAATATACAAAAATTCTCAAAAATTATAAAAATAAGTTTTATAAACTTTTCATATTTTAAATCCTACAAAACAATTTTCTGTAAATTTATTTATTTAAAAACTTTAATAGATTTCTATAAAATATTATTTAGAAATATTAAAAATACTTATTTTTATAAAATAAATTCTAAATCAAGTTAATTATGAGATAATCACAAAAATCATATAAATATTATTTATAAATTATAAATAATTATTTTTATAAAAATGGACACTTTATTAACTATAAATACAAATTAATATATTTTATAAATCCACAAATTATTTATGAAATTGTGGGTTATTTCTTATAAAATATATTTGAACCAAAGGTATAAATTAATACCTTATTACTAATCAAAATACTATAAGTGTAAATATTCTTATTTATAAATATTATTGGATAATTATAAATTATATAATTAGCCCACATTATTTTTATATTTAATTCTAAAAATATTAAATACAAATATGAAAACCCTTTTAATGGAATCAAAATATAAATAATTATTTAATAAGTTTAATACTTATTGATAATTATTTATTAATACAAATAGAAATCTATAAAAACATTGTAACATATTGCGTGTGTGACACGTGTTAACCAATCAAACCAAATCAACTCAAACCTTACCAAATATAAACATTCGTATTAAAGACTAAATACAATCAATAATAGGTATTGAACGTGCTTGATCGTGCATTGCTTAATTCTTTGAAGTTCTTGTTCATATACATTACATCAATTCAAGGTGAGTTTCCGTGGCCCTTTTTATGCTTTTATATTGTTTCAATGTTTTTCAACTTGGGGGAAAAGTATGCTCACCCGTTTTCGATGCTGTACAATTTACATACAATTTTCATACTTGGAATCGACGTGATACTATTCTCATATTCTAATACATACATGGTGTTATTCTATGATTCTTACAACATTAATTCCCGGGTTTGGGAACCAACGGATAGGTATTGGTAGTACTACTGGGTTGACACCCCCACCCTCGACAGATCGGTTTAACTTGTGAGTTACCGACTACAGCTGCCAGCAATCAGGCCATGGGTGAATATATTCCGACGAATTTATATGCATAACGTCATTAGGTTTGGTTGTCTTTAAACACATGTTATGTGGTTTTTGCTTACAGTATGATTCCATATCAAATTCTATACAGCATCAACAGCATGTTTTCAATATAACCTGCGGAACTCACCAACATTATGTTGACCATTTTTGAGCATATCTTTTCAGGTAATCATAAACAAAGAGGATAGCTAGAGCTGATGCCTTAGCAGAGACCCTCAGGCTTTCAATAGATTGCATTTGTATTGTCTATCATTTACTGTTATAATTGAACACTGTGTATATGGATTTTAGAATTATAAGACTATGATAGTCGTGGAACTGACTAACCACGACACAAGTCACCATTGTGTCGGGCGACGTCATGACACGAGGATTTTGCATGTAATATGTCTCTGTAATTATACCAAGTGTTATGACGATCCCGTCCGTCGCATCCTCGTGTTTCCGCTCTAAGCGGGGGTGTGACACCTGTTAACCTAAAGAATTTTAAAACCTCAAATTTGCAATAGTAGGCGTCTTGATTCAGATCTCAATCAGGGAGTTGGGTGGTACATGGTGGCTATATGACAATGACAGTAGGTAATGGTGGTGGCAGTTGGTGGTGAGTGGTCAGTTGGATTTTAGGTTTACAAGGTAAAAAGGAAGGGGGATTTGGTGATGATGCCCAGTGGTAATAATGGACGGAGATGGATGTGGTGACGTGAGGGTACTAGATGCAGAGGTGATGAGCGGTGATGGTCGGTGACAGTGGTGGTGAAGAAATTACTATTCACAGATGTGAAGACAATATGTATACGTGTATGTATATATATACAACACATATATATACACATACATACATACATACATACATACATACATACATACATACATACATACATACATACATACATACATACATACATACTACATACATACATACATACATACATACATACATACATACGTACGTACGTACCTACATACATACTGATGTCCTAAAAAAATAATTCAAATAAATAATTAAAATTAACCAACAACTAGACACGAAGTAATACTCTAGACTCTCTAATCTAAACTACTGACAGGCAAGTGCACCTATCGACTCTAGTAAAGCTAAGTAAGTCCGGATATCGAACCACGAGACTTCTATGGAAAAACGTAAAATTGACTTGATCTAACTATTGCAATACCGACTAAGAACTAAATCAATGATTATAGAAAGGGGGTTTGTATGGAAAAATCCAAAGTCTAACAGTAATAACTAAATTAAAATAGATTAGAACGTGAGAACGGAATAACTGACGAATTCAAGTGGAATAAGAGTACTACCTAGGTCAGACTCCTACACATGCATGACACGGTTTCTATCGGTATTGAAACTGTTGTGGAACCAAGATCTTAGAATACTAAACTCAAAGGTTACTTAGAGAATCTTCGACCCTTCTCAAAGATATCAACTAAACACACTTTAAGCCGTTAAAACACTGGGTTAAAGGATCACCCTCACAGGTTCTCCAACTAAGATAATGAAACACCCTAAAGACACCCTACTTCACAGCACAAGTGACTAAACACCTTACAGTATTGGGATAGATAACGGTTGATGAATCAGTTTTGGTAAACTAAATGTGAGACGGGAAACTACACAGAACTCCTCACAGAGAATCCAAATAGCAATCAAAACACACCTGATGAACCAATAACCTATTAACCTCACAGTTAAGATTAGTTGCATATTTGATTAGTTAATTTCTTGATAAGTTATCTTAATGACTTACTACGTCTAGCAAATCATCTAATAGTCTAGAAACATAGTAAAAGACCTAGCATGCACCTATTACTTGATAGACAATCAACAAGACACACATGAGATAATAAATCAGTAATCTAAACCAACTCAAATCCACGTTTACAACTGATTAATGCAACGAAATCTTTTCATTATCATTCAACACAAGTTATTGTTCCAAAAACCAACAAAAGACCATGTCATACACATGTATTCATCAAAACCCTAGGTAGATAAAAGGACTAGCCAACAATCATGTTCAAAACAATATCAAAAGTAGTAATTGAAAACATTGTATCAAAGAAAATCGAAGGATAGATAAAGAAACGCAAAACCGAATCGTTTAATCCTAGAATCACAATCCTTTCTTCATAAACTTCAATCCTTGCCTTCTCAACTTGCCAAGAACTCCCCAAAATCGCCCTGATGCTCTCTGCAGCCGTCCAAATCGAATGAATTCGGCCATTAGGGTTAATTAGGCTGAAAAACTAATTTTCCCCGTTTTTAATCACGTCGCGTAGCGCGACGAATCCTCAAATACTGTCGCGTAGCGCGACGGGTCACCATAACCCAACAAAATAGTCGGGTGGCATCTCGGGTAGATCCATGGGTTAATGAGGGGTAAAATGGTAATTTCGCAGCTTTTTCCACCCCTCGCGTATCGCGAGGAGTTCTTCCTCCGTCTGGCGCGTAGCGCGAGAGCAGCAAAACTCAGATTTTTTTAATTCTTTTAATTCCAAACTCCTCGGCTCGATCCCGGCATCTCGTTAAGACTCGTTTAAGCTCCAAAATGCTATCTTTATGCTCGGGATCCTACAAAACCCACAATTGATCAATAGAAACGAATTCCGGGATAAAAACGAACATAAATAATGCAATTATATACAAAATATACACGGGGAATCCAACTAATTATCATCATATCAAATATCCCCACACTTACCTCTTTTTCGTCCCTGAAAAAGACTTGTGCAAATGGAATCATAGTCAAGTTTAAATCTGATTTCCAACATTTAAGTCTAATTACTTATTAAAATTTACTAACGTGTTAACCGCGATCACAAGGTATATTTGTCCATTTAAACCCAACAGCCGATCATCCAAGTCCCCAAGAGTATAGCATTTAGGTTCAAGTATTCTATTTTATTAATCATGAATTCTCACAAGTCGGTATCTATTCCTGTTATCAAATCTCCAAAGCATAGACTAAATCAAAAATCCATGATTTTTCTACCACCGTAACCCAATACCCAATGTATTTAAAACTAACTTATTTTGATGGAAACTAAGCTGCACTATAAATATTTTCTTTTCAGCACTTATTCTTCTTTTGCAACTTTTCATATTTTTCTATTTTTTTAAATTGTGCAAAATTAAAAACAACAGGATCACGACCCTAACTCAGAGGTTTTGCCAGCCAAGTCGCCATCCCAGCTGTCAAGCACATAAGCTTCAGGCCACAATCATTAAGCACTGGCCTAGAGGTTTTTGAATGCCCTCTCGCACCTAATTGTCATTTTCAAACTCACACAATACTAAGATGGAATCCTAAGGCGCCACATAACGTGTGCCAACTGTGCTAATCTTAATACAAACGGGTATCACCTACAGTGGTGCTTTTTCAACCTTCCAACAGTTTTGACTTCCATCTAGTGAGAACACATATAGTAAATTAAGTATTTAATTAGATGGATTAGAATACATCTATGAAAACCTTCAAAATCGGCTGGCCTACCCGTACATCCCAAATCAGACACGCTTTCAATTATTTATTATCTCATACATATAGTAGTTGAAAACCAGACACCTGACTTTACTATCATTTCCATTTTTAATATATGCAAACTCAAAATCAGGGACATTTTCTAATTTTTTGATTTTTTTTTCTAAGACTCAAATAAACAGACAAAAATAATAAAACTAACTAAACACACTCAAATTAACTAAAACAGACTCAATAAACAAATGTTCCCATCCCCACACTTGAATTTTGCATTGTCCCTAATGCAGGAATGAAACAAAATAAAACCAGCTAAAAAGAGATAAATCAGAAAAGACTTAGCTGGTAAAAAGCAAGACTGTCAAAGTGCCAGTCTTTTCCATCAAGAACCGCCCTCCTAATCGAATGTGCTCAGCAACAATTCCTACTCATCATACACAAACGAAGCGGCAACCTCCACAAACAAACTCAACAAATGGGATGATTCAAATCATATTAAACATAGATGAGAAACATAAAGATAAGTTCAAATGTTTGGAAGTTTTAACCAACCCATCATCCCTTAATTTCCAGTACAGACCATAAATGTAGCAAAAATTTACAGGGATGGAAACAAACAGAGAAACACATCAAACATCACAAACCCGCAGCAGCATCACCAGCTAATCCTCATCATCATCTCCATCATGCTCCCCTGACGGTCCCTGTGGCTGAAAGAAAGGAGGTACCTGTATCTGCATGGAACTCATCATGTATCGCAGCGCATCCTCCTGTCGATGTTGTCCCCTCATCACCTCCTCATGGCTAGATCTCCAGAAATCCATACTTCTCTCATAATATGTGTCCATCCTCCCACAAAGTGACTCTAGAGTAAGCGGGTCAGGGATAGGCTCACGCAGAGGATACTGCCTCCCAGGTACATCTCTCCTAAAAACTGGCCTCTGACGGTGTGTAGGAATACTAGATCTCATAGCGTCTGCCGCCTCTGACCCCTGTGGAGGAAAAGCCTGAGATCCAACCCTAACACCCTCTAATTAGGGAGGATCATCCCAAGTAAGAATGCCCGCTTTCTCTAGATCCTTAACCTCAATCGGTGTGGTCACCGGCCCTAAAGTCATCAAATCCGGGGAATACCTGTCAAACACTCCTAAATTCGCAGCAAGCCTATACACATAAGGACCCATATCAAGCCTAGCCCGAGTACCACCTCTCCTACCCCTATTAAATGACTGGGCTATCAAACAACCAAAATTTGGCTCCCGGCCCTGAACCATGCAATAAATACAGAACAGATCTATCCAGCTCACTTTTTCCTCACCTGAGTACCTACCAATCACCGTACATGCTAGAACCCTATGAATATACCTCAGAATCGGGTCCCTAATGTCAGACACCACCATGCTGGTGGAAAAAGGTGAATCAGCAATAGATGTCCAGAAAGCACTCAACTCTGTCTCGCCAATACTATAATCCCTTGGCCTCCTATTCGCACCTCTCAACCTAGTCAAAAAAACAGGGCTCTGAACCTCCTCATCAGTGTAAAAACCAGTGGCTACAGCAAACTGTGGGATTGTCATCTCAAATAACTGTCTTCCTAAAGCAAAAGAAACAGTATCGACCTCATCATACTGGTCATCATGGTGAATGAATGTGGAATGGAACTCAACAGTCAACTTCCGATATTGGGCCAATCACAACTCAAAACATTAATCCACCTTGGCCCTAGCATCTGCTCTACTCTCTCTCTTTGCCCCAAAACTCCTAGCAACGTCCAGTCAAAAGTCCTATGATGTAACAGGTTCATAGAAATAAACCTGTCAAGCCTCACTGACTTAAATGTATCCAACTCAAACTTGAGCAAAGTATGCTCTCTCAATCTCCTAACTCTACTAACTGGCACCCGTTCATTTTCCAAATATTTGATTTGCATCCCGTGCCTTTGAGCCTCCCTGGGTGAATCTGGGGCACCCCTTGGACGGGGAGCTGGACCTCTTCTCCTTTTAGCACCTGCTGCAGATGATTCTCCTCCTGACATTCTGCAACACAAAATTTAATGGCAAAACAATTGGAGAGCATTAGTAATCATGATATAGAAATAAAACACAACCGTATAGCATTTCATTCGCAGTTGTGACTAACAAGTTCAAAAATTTTGGGCAACTTGATTAACACAATGAAGAATTTGACTTATTCTATACCCGAATGGAGATTGAGTACGGGAAAGATAGCCAACAAATTAAGCATCCCAAATTGCACACAAGAACCAAAACAAATTACTAAAGACTAAAGCAAAAACAGAACTCAATATACAAAACTACCCCATCCCAACACTTTAATTGTCCTCAATTAAATACCAAGTGTCAAACAAAACCATAATTCCAAACCAAATGAAGATCATTGCAATAGAATCATTCGTGGGATAAAAATCAAATGTTAACAAATCTCGACAATGTGCATCATGTTACTAGGAAGAGAACAACCAAGCAGTCAAAATATCTCATGTCATCATCACAATCTAGCAATAAACAACCATAACTATCACTATCATGAGATAATTCCAACAATACCAAAACAAAGCAACATACTCAAAAACCGACAAAGCAAGACAAAAACTACTAATTTAGCTATACTACCAAAAGAGAAAGACAAAACCAGCAGAAGTCTAAACTAGAATTATTAAAATGAAGCAAATACAAGGCAATGGTAGTGAAGAGCAACTAAAAGATGAGACATCGGGATACATACCTTCCAAACGATGATTCTAAGACAAATACAGGAAAGAACAGAAAACCCTTGAAAACCCGACGAAAATTTGAACCCAACCGGCTGTGGTGGTGGGTAAATACGGGAAAAGATGATTTGGTGGTGTTAGATGGTAGAGACGAGTGGTAGATGGGGAAAAGATGGTTAGATGGATGAATGATGATTTGGTGGTGTTAGATGGGAGAGACGAGTGGTAGATGGTGGTGGAATAGGGTGATGGTGGTGGCGGTCGTGGGTGGTTGGAGGTGGTGGTATATGGCTGTTGTTGGTGGTGATAGGTAATTGTGGGGTTAGGGTTTGAATTTGGGGCTTTTTGCCCCGTCTGGTGTATCATCGCGTAGCGCGAGGTGTAGAACCTGGTACTGGCGCGCTACGCGAGCGACCATGGTTGACCAAATGTTTGACCAGACATCGCGCGCTACGCGAGGTTATAGTCCCAGAATGGAGCGTAGCGCGAGATGTTATTTTCAACAGAAAGTTTCGAAATTTTCATGACTTAGCCATTTTTTACACCTTTCTAATCCATACTTGTTTAAAAACTGATTTTTTATAAGTTAGAAGTATAAAACTTACCTGTGTCCCCATGATTGTGCTCGGTATCCATCAACAAATAACAATGCCCTGCAATACACTTAAAACAAAAAAACATGAAAACAAAAGCAAAAACAAATACGAAATAAGACCCAAAATGACCAATAAACGATCAAACACCAAAACTACAAACTTTACAAACTCTACACTTGGGAATGCACCAAGAACTATCCCTCACAATCACTCGGGTGTTTTCAAGGGGAATCTCCTCCCTCTCACTTGATTCCAATGGTCCTCCTAAGTAATGCTTCAACCTATGACCATTTACCTTCCACGTGTTTCCATCAACCTCATTCTCCAACTCAACCGCACCATATGGAAACACCTCTTTCACCGTATAAGGTCCCGTCCATTTGGACTTAAGTTTCCACCAAACAACTTCAACCGGGAGTTGTAAAGTAGAACCTTATCTCCTTTCTTAAACTCTTTCAAACCCTTAATCTTCCTATCATGTAAAGCTTTGGTTTTCTCCTTAATACTTAGAGATCTTGCATATGCTGCATCTCTAAGTTCCTCTAGCTCATGAAGTTGGAAATACCTTCTCCTAGCAGCCTCGATAAGGTCTAAGTTAACAGTCTTAAGGGTCCAAAGTGCACGGTGTTCTAGCTCTACGGGCAAATGGCATGCTTTCCCGTACACAATCATGAAAGGAGTGGTGCCTAAAGGTGTCTTAAAGGCGTTCTAAACGCCCACAAGGCGTCATCTAGCTTATCAGACCAATCCTTTCTACTCTTTCCCACAGTTCTTTCTAGGATTCTCTTCACTCCCCTATTTGCATTCTCAACTTGACCGCTTGTTTGTGGATGGTATGCGGTCGACAAACGATGGGTGACACCATAACGAGCTAAGGCTTTTTCCATCAGGGTGTTACAAAAATGCGTGCCACGATCACCGATAAGGGCTTTGGGGGTTCCAACCTAGTGAACAACTTCTTAAGGAACTTGATAACAACTCGGGCATCATTAGTAGGTAAGGCTTGCGCCTCCACCCACTTAGAAACATAATCTATGGCCACTAAGATGTACTTGTTTCCACTAGACACAGGAAACGGTCCCATAAAATCAATACCCCACACATCAAACACTTCTAAAACCTGAATTGGGTTTTGGGGCATCTCATCTTTAAAAGAAATGTTACCTGTACGCTGGCATGCATCACACGTTTTCACAAACTCAAGAGAATCCTTCACCACTGAAGGCCAATAAAAACCACAATCAAATACCTTTTGCGCGGTGGTGTGGTGACCATGATGGCCACCTGTTAAACCTCGTGACAGTGCCTAATAATCTCTCTACCCTCAGCTACCGTGACACATCTCCTCAAAACTCTATCACCTCCTATCCTATACAAATAAGGATCATCCCAGATGTACTTACCAGCATCCCTAAAGAACTTCTTCTTCTGCTGAGTGGTCATACCCTCCACTACCACTCCATGAGCAAGCTAATTAGCAAAATCACTAAACCATGGCATACCCTGCTTCTCGGCCTCAACAAAATCAATCGACTCGTGAGGGAACCTATCACCTATCTCATCCTCACGTAACTCCTCTCTACTAGGGTCCTCTAACCAGGAAAGGTGATCCGCTGCTACGTTTTCTGCTCCTTTCTTATCCTTAATTTCTATATCAAACTCAGAAAGTAAAAGGATCCAACGAATCAAGCGAGGTTTGGCATCCTTTTTCGCAAATAAATAACGTAGAGCTGCATGGTCGGTGAACACTATGGTTTTAGATAGGACAAGGTATGATCTAAACTTATCAAAAGCAAAGACTACAGCTAGAAGCTCCTTCTCGGTGGTTGTGTAATTCTCCTGAGCGTCGTTAAGGGTCTTACTAGCATAGTAGATCGGGTGAAAGTGACCATCTCTCCTCTGACCTAAAACCGCTCCTACAGCATAATCACTAGCGTCACACATCAACTCAAATGGCAAAGTCCAATCTGGGGATACTAGAATAGGAGCACTCACTAACCTCTCCTTCAACAACTCAAATGCCCGAAGGCAATCCTCACTAAAAACAAACAGAGCATCCTTCTCTAGCAGGCGGGTCATGGGTAGGGTTTCTTAGAGAAATCCTTGATGAAACGCCTATAAAACCCTGCATGACCAAGAAAGCTACGGATAGACTTAACATTGTGGGTGGTGGAAGTTTACTAATGGTGTCTATCTTGGCCCTATCAACTTCTATCCCTGCTCCCGAAATCTTATGCCCTAGCACAATACCCTCAGTCACCATAAAGTAACACTTCTCCCAATTAAGCATCAATTTTGTTTCAACACACCTTTTCAACATTTTCTCTAAATTCGACAAGCAAACATCAAAAGAGCTACCATAAACTGAAAAATCATCCATGAAAACTGTAACATTCGTAATTTTTTTATAAACAATAAAGTTTAATACGTTATTAATTCCAATAATTAAAAAAAATATAATAATAATAATAATAATAATATAACAATGATTTATAAAAAAATGTATAAAATTGGATTTATAAGTCCAGGGGCTGAAATTGTAAATTATGAAACTTGTTTTAAAAACTTTCATATGAAATAATAATAACTAAAAACCACAGGGACCAAAGTTGTATTTTTTTAAAACCCAACCCTTTCCCCCCCGTCGACCCACTGTTCTCCGGCGAGACGCCGGCGTTCCTCCGGCGAAGCCGAATGGCCAAATTTAATCGGTTTCTACCTAATTAACACTACCAACAAGACCGCGTGCAAGATTCGAGCATTGTACCCACTTGAAATTGAAAATTAAAAGTTGTTTAGTGGTCGATTCATCACCCACGATTTCGGCCAACTTTTTCCAACCATTATCGCGCATTATACCCATTAACGATTAAATTAACTCTACAATAACGAATGTGCAATCCTATATAAACTTCCTATGAGTTCGTTTGATCTGAAAACATAAAAACCCATCAATTCGAACACCACCATTACCCGCGACCTGCAACCTACTAGAACACCACTCTCCGGCCTTTGTAACTCGAAATTAACAGAGGGTTTTTGATCACAAGCATCATTATAAACTTCATGTTCAAGGAATTGGATTATAATCATCGTTTGGGCATCAATCGAACATCAAGAAGCTGCGACCTGTTCATCGTGGTAATCACCTTCAAATCGAACACAATCGGGTAATTTAACACACCTACATACTCGTTTCATCATGGGGATCAAAAGCCCCATGAATGATTTCATTAACATCTGCGTTTGGATGGTCAATTGGATCGAAACCGATTCTAGGGTTTATGTGATTTGGGTTAATTGGATTAAAGAAGGTTAAAACTAATTAGAACCATAAACTACCATGGCTTGATGCCTTGGTTCACTGGTTTGGGGTGTGTGTGTGCAGGTGAGAGGTCCCGGGTTCGACCCGGGCAACCTCTTTTATTTTTTTTAAAGCTTTTTAACCATTTTAAAAATATACAAAAATTCTTAAAAATTATAAAAATAAATATTATAAATTTCCCATATTTTAAATCCCACATAATTATTTTCTGTAAATTTCTTTTATTTAAAAACCTTAATAAATTTTTACAAAATATTATTTATAAACATTAAAATACTTATTTTTATAAAATGGATTCTAAATCGTGTATAACTATGAAATAATCACGAAAATCATAGAAATCATACATAAATTATTTATAAATATTATAAATAATTATTTTTAAGAATGGACACTATATTATCTTTGATTATAGATTAATATATTTTATAAATTCTCAAATTATTTACAAATGAAATTGTAGATTATTTTTTTTATAAAATATATTTTAACTAATAATAATTAATATCTTATTATTAATCGAAATACTATTTATAATTATTCTTAGATAATTATAAATTACATATTAAACCTTATCATATCTATATCATTCTAAAATATTTAAACATACATGTATAATCCTCCTAATAGAATCAAAATGTAAGTAATTATTTGGTAAACTTAACACTTATTAATAATTACTTATTATACATATATAACCCTATCAAAATCTTGTAATATACATCTATTTGTGTGCGTATCGCACGTCAAACCAAACCAACCCAAAATCCAACCAAATATATCTATTCACGTGGAATACAAATTAAAGACTTAGTTACAATTAATACATAGGTGTTGATCGTGTTTGGACGTGCATTGTATTATTCTGTGAAGTTTGTGGTTCATTACATCAATTCAAGGTGAGTTTCGTGGCCCCTTTTTATGTTTATACAAGTTTTTACTGTTTTCAATCAATGGGGGAAAAGTATGCTCACCCGTTTTTAATGTTGTACATTGTATATTCTGTTTTCATACTTGGAATCAAGGTGATACTGTTTTGCACGCATACATGGTGTTATTCTATGATTCTTACAACCATTAATTCCTGGGTTTGGGAACCAACGGTTAGGTATTGGTAGTACTACTGGGTTGACACCCCCACCCTCGACAGATCGGTTTAACTTGTGAGTTACCGACTACAGCTGCCAGCAATCAGGTCATGGTGAATATATTCCGTCAGATTTATAATAACACATGTTATGTGGTTTGTGCTTGCAGTATTATTCCATATCAAATTCTATACAACATCAAATGTTTTAAATTTAAACCTGCGGAACTCACCAAAATTATATGTTGACATTTTGAGCATATCTTTTCAGGTGAACATAATCAAAGAGGATAGCTAGAGTTGATGCCTTAGCCGAGACCCTCAGGATTTCAATAAGCTTTGCATTAGTCATGTATATCATTTGTTTCATTTGTGAACTGTGTGTAATTAGATTTGGAATTAATAAGACTATGATAGTCGTGGAACTGACTAACCACGACACAAGTCACCATTGTGTCGGGCGACGTCATGACACGAGGATATTGCATATAACATGTCTCTGTAATTATACCAAGTGTTATGACGATCCCGTCCGTCGCATCCTCGTGTTTCCGCTATAAGCGAGGGTGTGACAAAAACCTCCATGGATGTCTCTATCATGTCCTGAAAGATGGCAATCATGCAACGCTGAAAAGTGGCGGGGGCATTACAGAGACCGAAAGGCATACGACGATAAGCATATGTGCCATAGGGGCACGTGAAGGTGGTCTTATCCTGATCCTCGGGTGCTATGGGGATCTGGAAGTACCCGGAGAAACCGCCTAAGAAGCAGTAAAACTGCTGACCTGCTAACCGCTCGAGCATCTGATCAATGAAGGGAAGTGGGAAGTGGTCTTTTCTGGTGGCATCATTGAGTTTCCTATAATCTATGCAAACACGCCAACCAGTGACAGTACGAGATGGGATCAACTCATTCTTAGCATTCATCACTACAGTCATCCCGCCCTTCTTCGGCACAACCTGAGTCGGACTAACCCAGGCTGAGTCAGAAATAGGGTAAACCAAACCTGCATCCATCAACTTAATGACCTCTTTCTTAACTACCTCCTGCATGTTAGGATTCAATCGCCTCTGAGGTTGCACTACAGGTTTATACTCATCCTCCATCAGGATCCTATGGGTGCAATAAACTGGACTAATACCCTGAATGTCTGAAAGTCTCCAAGCAATGGCTTGCTTATGTGCCCGTAACACATCAATCAGCCGAGACTTCTCCTCCTCTGTCAACTTGGAAGAGATGATGACAGGTAGTGTGGACTCATCCCCTAAGTAAGCGTATTCTAGGTGAGAAGGTAGGACCTTGAGCTCTAAAGGTGGTGGTAATTCTACAGATGGCATCCTACTCTCCTCCCTGACCTCACTAATCTCTAACACCTCAGGAAGTAAAGGAGCCTCCTCAGACCAATCTGGTTCCTCTTCACTATCCTCAACCATTAAGTCTGCCCCACAGATGTAATCTAAACACCTATCTACACTCGATATGAACGAATTTATGAAGTAAACCGAGTGACACGGGGCACCAAAATCATCCTGACTACCTGGGTGCTTCATAGACTTGACAACCTCAAAAGTAACATTCTCTTCTCCTACTCTAAGGGTGATCTTACCATCATGAACATCTATCAACGCCTTAGCAGTACGTAGGAATGGACGCCCTAAGATAAGGGGAACAGTGTCGTCAGCCTCCATATCAAGGATGACAAAATCCACGGGGAAGACAATTTATCCACCTTAACTAGCAAGTTCTCAATGATGCCCCGTGGATACTTGACTGACCGATCAGCAAGTGAGAGTGTCATGCGCGTAGGAGTCAGATCACCTAGGTCTAGCTTCTCGTACATGGAATACGGCATCAAGTTGATGCTAGCACCTAAATCTGCTAACACGCGACTCTGAGTGTCACCACCAAACAAACACGGGATTGTGAAAATACTCGGATCTGTCAATTTCTCCGGTAGCTTGTTCAGAATCACCGCAGAACACCCTCTAGTCAGTGGAATATTAGAAAGCTCACCTAACCTGGTCTTACGCTTGAGTAGATCTTTCAAGAATTTAGCATACTTGGGCATATGCTGAAGGGCCTCGACAAACGGTAGATTGATTTTCAACTGCTTAAACATGTCAAGAAAATGCCCATACTCCTTGGCATACTTCTGGTGAGCAAGGCGGGCCGGGTATGGAACCCTAGAATGATCTATCATGGGTGCTGGCCTGACCTCAACTGGTTTTCTAACCTCGGGTCTAACTACTGGGGCTTCACTCCTTGGTGCTGTACTTGCTGGGTCTAGCCTAATTTGCACCTTTGGAGGAACCTCCATCTCTAACTCCTCATCCACCGGTTCCTCATCACTATCCTGTACCGGTGGTCTAACTGTCTCTCCTCCTCTACCACTACGAGTAGTAACTGCCTTAAGTTGGGCGTTTGGGTTAAGCTGGGTTTTACCTGGAAACTGGCCCTGTGGCCTCTCATCTAAACGCCTAGCAATGTCACCTACTGAACGCTAAAGATCTAGAAAAGCAGACTGCTGGTTCTTAAGGAGAAGGTCATGCTCTGCTAAGGTTTTCTGGGTAGTAGCATCCTTAGCAACTAACTGGGTCAACAGCTCTTCTATCCTACTCATGTTTCCACCATTATTCGGTGGTGGGTTACTACTTGATCCTCCACTAGAAGACTGACCCTGCCCCTGGGCTGGATTAGGATTTGGGTTTGCATGAAACCCAGGAGGATTACCTGAAGATCTCCAACCATTGTTTCTCCAACCTGAATTGTAGGGATTATTAAACGGATTAATGGGGGGTCGATTTGGGCCTCCTATATAATCTACCTGTTCTTGCTCTATCAAAGGACACTCATTGGTAGCATGTCCTCCCCTACACAACTCACACCTGTTAACTCTCAGCTTTAAATCCTTCACCTCACTCACTAAACTCTCGAGAACAGCGGTCACACCGGAATCCAGAGTAACCTGGTTCACTCCCTTAGGGAACTGACCGGTGGCAAGAGTTGATTTCTTTCGACCTGACCGTTGTTCATACTCAGCTTGTGCGAAACTCTCAAACATTTCCCTACACTCATTAACATCTTTCTTACCCATCAAGTGCCCACCCGCAGAAGTGTCAAACCGAGAGCGAATTTCATAAGTAAGGCCATTGTAGAATTTCTCTACAAGTGCCCAATCAGAGAGACCATGCTGGGAGCAACGACTAAGAAGGTTTTGGAAACGCTCCCATGCACGGTAATATTCTCATCGGGTTCCATTCTGAATGAATGGATTTCATCCCGAAGTCTAGAAGCCTTGGCCGGTGGGAAGTACTTATTCAGAAAACTTTGCCTAAGAGCCGGCCAAGTGGTGAATGTACCTGCAGGGTGAGATTCAAGCCATGTAGCAGCACGATCTGTGATCGAGAAAGGGAAAAGCTGAAGGAAAATAGCATCCTCAGTAGCACCTTGCAGTTTGAAGGTGCGGCAGATACGCTCAAGACGGCCTATGTGAGCCGGAGCATCCTCGTCATCACGACCATGGAACTGGCAATTGTTAGCAATCGCGGTCATGACATATGAGGGAATTTGCCAAGAGTTTTCATTGACAATGTTAGGAATAGTGATAGGATTGTTAACTCCAGTGAAGCCTTGGGTGGCTTGTTGGTGGACAGTACGATGTTCAGCCATTGGTCTAGGAGTCACACTGGGTTTTTGACAAGGAAGTGGAGATGTCGGTGGTGTGGAGGAATCAGAGAAGGACAAGCTCGAAAAAGAAGTACGGACTTTTTCTGTGAGATCCTCAAATCCAAGCTTCTCTAAAATCGGTGCTCTGGTGGCGGTCCTTGTGAACGCAAATGTGGCATAAACTGCAAAGACACGAAAACACAGATGTAAGCAAGTGAAAGACAAAATAACTAAACAATCTAAAGTAAATAAAAGACACTACAACTCGAACTAAAACACTTAGCACAGATATAGCAAATCAGTTCAAACAAGGCAAATGAAACGCAATCGCCTAAGAAGTCCCCGGCAACGCGCCAAAAACTTGATGTCCTAAAAAAATAATTCAAATAAATAATTAAAATTAACCAACAACTAGACACGAAGTAATACTCTAGACTCTCTAATCTAAACTACTGACAGACAAGTGCACCTATCGACTCTAGTAAAGCTAAGTAAGTTCGGATATCGAACCACGAGACTTCTATGGAAAAACGTAAAATTGACTTGATCTAACTATTGCAATACCGACTAAGAACTAAATCAATGATTAATAGAAGGGGGTTTGTATAGAAAAATCCAAAGTCTAACAGTAATAACTAAATTAAAATAGATTAGAACGTGAGAACGGAATAACTGACGAATTCAAGTGGAATAAGAGTACTACCTAGGTCAGACTCCTACACATGCATGACACGGTTTCTATCGGTATTGAAACTGTTGTGGAACCAGGATCTTAGAATACTAAACTCAAAGGTTACTTAGAGAATCTTCGACCCTTCTCAAAGATATCAACTAAACACACTTTAAGCCGTTAAAACACTGGGTTAAAGGATCACCCTCACAGGTTCTCCAACTAAGATAATGAAACACCCTAAAGACACCCTACTTCACAGCACAAGTGACTAAACACCTTACAGTATTGGGATAGATAACGGTTGATGAATCAGTTTTGGTAAACTAAATGTGAGACGGGAAACTACACAGAACTCCTCACAGAGAATCCAAATAGCAATCAAAACACACCTGATGAACCAATAACCAATTAACCTCACAGTATTAAGATTAGTTGCATATTTGATTAGTTAATTTCGTGATAAGTTATCTCAATGACTTACTACGTTAGCAAATCATCTAATAGTCTAGAACACATAGTAAAAGACCTAGCATGCACCTATTACTTGATAGACAATCAACAAGACACACATGAGATAATAAATCAGTAATCTAAACCAACTCAAATCCACGTTTACAACTGATTAATGCAACGAAATCTTTTCATTATCATTCAACACAAGTTATTGTTCCAAAAACCGACAAAAGACCATGTCATACACATGTATTCATCAAAACCCTAGGTAGATAAAAGGACTAGCCAACAATCATGTTCAAAGCAATATCAAAAGTAGTAATTGAAAACATTGTATCAAAGAAAATCGAAGGATAGATAAAGAAACGCAAAACCGAATCGTTTAATCCTAGAATCACAATCCTTTCTTCATAAACTTCAATCCTTGCCTTCTCAACTTGCCAAGAACTCCCCAAAATCGCCCTGATGCTCTCTGCAGCCGTCCAAAATCGAATGAATTCGGCCATTAGGGTTAATTAGGCTGAAAAACTAATTTTCCCCGTTTTAATCACGTCGCGTAGCGCGACGAATCCTCAAATACTGTCGCGTAGCGCGACGGGTCACCATAACCCAACAAAATAGTCGGGTGGCATCTCGGGTAGATCCATGGGTTAATGAGGGGTAAAATGGTAATTTCGTAGCTTTTTCCACCCCTCGCGTATCGCGAGGAGTTCTTCCTCCGTCTGGCGCGTAGCGCGAGAGCAGCAAACTCAGATTTTTTTAATTCTTTTAATTCCAAACTCCTCGGCTCAATCCCGGCATCTCGTTAAGACTCGTTTAAGCTCCAAAATGCTATCTTTATGCTCGGGATCCTACAAAACCCACAATTGATCAATAGAAACGAATTCCGGGATAAAAACGAACATAAATAATGCAATTATTATACAAAATATACACGGGGAATCCAACTAATTATCATCATATCAATACCTACGTACGTACGTACCTACATACATACCTACGTACATACATACCGTACGTACGTACGTACCCTACGTATACATACCGTACGTACGTACGTACGTACGTACATACATACCTACGTACGTACGTACGTACATACATACATACACGTACGTACGTACATACGTACGTACGTACATACGTACATACGTACATACACATACGTACATACATACGTACATACGTACGTACATACGTACATACGTATACATACTACATACATACCTACATACATACCTACATACATACATACATACCTACATACATACCTACATACATACCTACATACCTACCTACATACCTACCTACATACCTACCTACATACCTACCTACATACCTACCTACATACATACCTACCTACTACCTACCTACCTACCTACCTACATACATACCTACATACATACCTACCTACATACATACATACATACATACCTACCTACCTACATACATACATACATACATACGTAGTACGTACGTACGTACGTACGTACCTACGTACGTACATACATACATACATACATACATACGTACGTACATACATACATACATACATACATGCATATGTGTGTGTGTGTTGTGTGTGTTATATAGTAGTATTTTAATTAAATTACACAAGTAGTCCCTCTTATTTACTTAATATGTCATTTAAGGTTAAAAAACCAAAATGCCCTTATATTTAACTGAAAATCAACGTCTGTTAGTGTTAATACTCAAAGTTGTTACAAAATTAAAAGTGAGTACTCAAACTTGTTACCTTTTTTGTTTAGTGTTCAAACATGTTATTTTAGATAAACCACATGGATCATTTATGTAATTAACTCAGTATTTTATGTCCTGTGATATGATTTGATACATACTTAAACGTGATATAATGTGTAGTAACTGTGTTTGAGTAGAGAGTGGTCTGTCACTTTATAGCATGATTAAAAACGTGTATAAATGAATTCACTTTGCTTAATCTGTTTAAAGCTTCACATCTTATTTCTTATCCTTATTTTTATAAGAGCATTCAAAATAGATTATTTATTTTTATGTGAGTGTATGTGCTATATTATAATCGATAATTGTGAGTGGTTATGAGAAAATTTATGGCGTTATACTTATTTGGGGAAACACGGTACAACCCGATAAATTTTTTAATATTATTGAAAGTGGTTATTAGTGGAGAGAAGAGAAAGGATTATAATAATGATATTAAGTAATATTATTTAATTGAAAAAAAGTAGTGTTTTTAGTATATATATGAGGATGGTAATGGAAAAGCTAATGTGAATGCTTTAATTACATTAAAAATCAATACTTTTTCTCTTTTTTTCAATTAAATACTAATTTTTAATATATTTATTATTGTTTTTTTCTCCCGTCCACTCACAATCACTTTTAAAAATATTAAAAAATTTATAAGTGTTAAAAAGTGTTTTCTCAAATTTATAGATGAACGATAACATTGTATCTCTCATCCATTCAAAACAATTTCATATAATATAAGTAATACATTCACATAATTTTAAGAAATGGGATGTAAATGCACTTATGACATGTATAACACGTTGAAGTTATCATGATAGTTAAATTAATATGTTGAAACAACGTGTTTATCTAAATGACCTAGTTTTATATGGATGAATTGGATCTTTATTATCTATATGACAAAATGCAAATTGACGGCAGACAAATGAAATTGACGGCGGCTAACGGTTCCACCGATTCGTCCGTTCCTTCCTTTTATGCCACGTTCTCCATATATTATTACGATTATTATATTATTTATGTCCTTACTCCATTTTCCCCCTTTACCCACTTCTTCTCTTCAACCCTCTCAACCGTCACTTCCATCTTTCGATTAATCCTTTTAAAATTCCATGCTTCTTCTTCTTCTCAACTTTGCAATCACTTTGTCATAGGCTTTAACATCGTGTAATTGGTATGTATTTGCTACTTTGTTACTTATTTTTTACATTTTAGATTCATGTATACTTCTGTCAAAATTTCAATCATTGTTGTATTGGATTTTACTCAAATTTTTTCTGTCATATGTCATTTACTCATATTTTTGTAACATTGGGTTTGATTTCTACTCTAATATTTAAATTGTAATGATTGAATTTTACTTCATTCAATTCAATTCATTCGGATAAATTAGGGTTCTTATATCGATATATGTAATTAGTTTTTTGGTTCGATTTGAAATACTATTTGTTTATGTGAGTAAAAGATACTGATGTATTTCATATGGTTAATTTATAAATTATACATTACATACAATGGGAACAAGTACATCCACAGGTTGTTGACTATATGTATAAATTGAGGATTGATAAACAAAACAAAGTTCAAAAGACAAGTCATAGGCATTTTGTACACAGAAATTATGTGTATGTTTTTATTTAATCTGATATCCCTGTTCTAACATTACCCAATTTTCTTAAAGAAGAAAATATGAATAAAAGACAAATGATATAATATAATTTTGTAGAAACTTTTGTTGTAATGGATGCAATTAGATATAATATAATTTCAGATATGTTCAATGATAACGATGATTTCATGTTAGTGTCTGATTTATTAGTGCAATCAATTAATAGGTTTTCGTTACAATATTATTTTGAGCAAACTGCAGTCTATTTTAAATATTGCTTTCTATCTCTTTAATTTATGCAGTTTCTCTAACTATGTATGTAGTTAGGAAGTGAAGTATAAATTAAATAACATTATATCTCAGTGATAAATTCATTATACTTTTATATACAGGGTTAGATAAAATAGAAAGCATCAATAAAACTCGCGATTGTGGACCACTGTTGGTACAACCTTCTGATTTCAAATTCGTTAAGTAATTTCACTTGACTTGATATATAACAAATATTTGTTTCATTTCATATTATCATATTATTTGCGTCATTTTGCTTAGTTATGATGAAATATATTCGTACACCTATCCTTCATTTTATTATGTATTATATGTTTGGTTCTTCAATTTACGTTTAATAATTAATATCACATCTCACGTGTCAAGTAACAAAAAACCTACAAATGAAAGGAAATCTTCACGGAAAAGGAGTCACTCGTTTCTTACATCTAACACTTCGGAACCACTTGCTTACTTAGACAGTAACCTAGGCAGTCAATCGTTAAGACAATCATGCCATCATACTTCAGTGCTTAACGTAAATGTCAAAAAAATTATAACTCTAACTCCAACAACAATACTTTAACCGCATCAAATACGTTCACGTCCAATCGACATTCAGATAATTTATTCATTCGCCATATTACCTAGACTCTAGCGATTGTAATGCCCGTTTTTGGTATGTTGAACGCATCATCAACTCGCTTGTTAGCCATCGCCCTAAATACAACCAATGTTGTAAAGGAGGTCGCGTTAAATTTCAGCCACCAAAAGAGCCACCTCTAACTGTTAAGCAACTATTTGAACAAACAGGATTTCTTGATAATATTGGTGCTTACAATTCAGTGTTTTCCATGACATCATTTGGTGCACATATAGATGACTCGGTTAACAAAGGTTCAGGCCTTATATTTTCAAGATTGAAGGCCAAATATGTCATTGGCTAGGTACTTTATGTCCGCCTGAGGATGAAAGACCTCGATTTCTACAATTGTATATATACGACACTGAAAATGAAATTTCTAACAGGCTACACTTCTTTAATGGGCAAGCACACTCAACTTTAAGCGATAACAGTGTAAAGACACTCATTGATATTTTACAAAATACAAATGAATTGGTAAAACTCTTTTGTACAGCTAGAGATCTTTATCTTGCAAATAACGTACCGGAGTTTACCATTAATCTTTATAGCTCTCAAAATCAACATAGCTATTATAAGCCAAAGCCTGGCTGCATTGGTGGCATTGTATATGAGAGTCATTCTTCATGAAATGACTTTGACATCATCATTCGTCTAAAAGATGGCCCTCCTAAATGGATTAGCAAGTTAGATCCTTTATACATGGCGTTACAATATCCTTTATTACTTCTGTATAGTGAACATGGATGGTCCCTTGATCTTCGAATTATATCTAACAACCACACTCACAAAAAACAAATGACAATGAATATGTTCTATAGTCATAACTCCTTGACCGTAATGGACTCTATACATTGCTATTAAGAGGTCATCGTCTTTTTCAACAATATTTAGTCGACGCATATGTTTGTATTGAGTAAAACTGCCTAGATTACATACGATCACATCAAAATTTGTTTAGGACTGAATTTCTTCAAGGTATACATGACGCACTTTTAAGAGGTGACACCAAAGGCAAAACCATTGGAAAACGAACTATTCTCCCCTCATCTTTTACCGGCGGTCCAAGATACATGTATAAACATTATCAAGATGCTCAAGCAATTTGTAGGATACATGGGAATCCGTAATATTTTATAACCTTTACATGTAATGTTAAGTGGCCAGAAATCCAAAGGTATATAAGTGAGTATCCTTCACTTAAAACACAAGATCGTCCTGATATTATTGCTAGGATCTTTCAGATTAAAGTTGTTGCCCTTAGTGAATTCTTAAAAGACAATAAACCTTTTGGTCAAGTAGCTGCAGGTAATTAGCAAATTAAAATTTCTACCGTTTATTAAAAATTTATCTTTAAATTTTATTTCATTACGACAATTTCTTCTTTCTTCAGATCTATACACAACAGAATTTCAAGAAAGGGGACTACCTCATTGCCATATGTTATTATGGGTCACTTAGAGATATAAAATACAAAATGCTGAACAACTTGATAACTTTGTATCTGCTGAAATTCTCGACCCAACTACTGAAAGTCAACTCCATAAAATTGTTACTGAGTTAATGACGCATGGCCATGTGGCTTAGTCAAACCAAATGCACCATGCAAGACTAAAGGTTCTTGCTCAAAAAAATTCCTAAGGAATATCAGGAAAAAACAATATTTGACAAAAATGGGTATGTGCATTATAAAAGACGCCAAAATGTACATTCAAGTAACAAGAATGGTGTCGTATTAGATAATGCATATGTCGTACCATACAACAAAACCCTTTGTTTACGCTTTCATGCTCATATTATTGTAGAATATTGTGGATGGAGTATGATGATCAAATACCTATTTAGGTATATATCTAGAGGGCTGATTGAATCCGGTTTAAAATTGCAAGAAGAGTTCCTACTACTGATTGCATAGAATCACAAGATAGTACTCATGTTGACGAAATTAAAAACTATATGGATGGACGTTTTATTTGTCCACATGAAGCTGCTTGGAGGATATAAACTTTTCATTCACTACAGAGATCTGCCTGTTTAAGTGTTAGCAGTGCATTTAGAAAATATGAAAAATATTAGCTTTAAAGACAAGCAACAGCTACACAACATAATAAATAATCCAATGACAAGAAGAACAACCTTAACAGAGTGGTTATATAACAATCAAGTTGATTTGACGGGTCGTCATCTTCGCTATATTGACTATCTTTCCGAATATCGATTACAAGTAAATATTGGACACGAAGAACATCAAATAAAACACCCGCAATAGGAAGATTAATATACATCCATCCATCATGTGGTGAAACTTTCTATCTTTGAATGTTATTGTCTCACCAAAAAAGGTTATCAAACATTCACTAATATAAGAGCAGTTTCTGGAGATATCTTTCCAACTTATCGTAGTGCATGCGAAAAACTTTGGTTGCTTGGTGGTAATAAACAATGGGTGATTGCTTTCAATAAAGCTACCATATGGGCTACACCTTTTGAAATAAGATATTTGTTTACCCATATGCTTTTGTTTTGTGATATTACAAACCCAATAGAACTATGAAATGAACAATGGCGTATAATGGCTGACGACATCTTACCAAAACTTAAGTCGTATGGGAATGATACAAGTACACATTTAAATAGTGACGACCTCAAGCAATATATATTATATGAAATTGAGCTTCTTCTTAATTCTAGCAATTCCTCTTCTTCGTCTTTACATTTGGCTTGCCAATGCCATGTCATTATTTACTTTTGTGTTTGCAAAATAAGCTATTGATGAAGGAAAAGAATTACGACGTGCAGCAACTATCTATTGATCATGAGCTTTTTCGAGAACGTCTAAACCCACAACAAAAAAAACTATGAAGTTGTAACTACAACACTTGCCGCAACAAAACAATTTCTCCTTTTCGTCTACGGCCATGGTGGTACTGGAAAAACATTTTTATGGACGATAATTATTTCTGCATTACGCTCAAAAGGGAAAATAGTTTTAGCAGTTGTAGCATCTGGTATAGCTTCGCTTTTATTACCATCAGGCATGACCGCACACTCTCAATTTAAAATACCTCTAGACCTAACAGACGATTCTATATGTCATATAGAAAAGAACACTCATCTTTCTCATTTATTAATGGCTCTTATTATATGGGACGAGGCTCGTATGAAAGATCGTAAATTTTTGAGTCACCAGATAAAAACCTTAGAGATGTACTTAATAATTCCAATGAACCTTTTGGCAAAAGTCAATTCTTCTAGGTGGCGACTTTAGACAACACTTCCTGTTAAGCCTAAGGTGTCAAAATCTAAAATTCTTGCTTCAGCACTTCCAAGATCATATTTATAGAAAAACTTTAAGACATATCACCTTACAGAAAACATGCGTCTTCAAAACAATAATTTAGATCCAAACTATATATCCGAGGTCAAACAATTTTCATCATGGCTTCTTAAAGTAGGCGATGGTATTCTAGGAACACCTAATAAGGATGACCAAATTAACACAAAGAAAATAGAAATACCAAAAAAACTATTTGATACCATACAGTGATAAAACATTTGAGGAACTCATTCATTTCATTTATGATGAGAGCACCCTCCATAATTCATAACATCAACTCAAAAGGCAATTATTTGTCCCAAAAATAAAACAGCTGATGAAATAAACACATTGGTTCTAAGACTGACATCTGGGTACAATGTCACTTATTTAAGTACGGATTCAATAACTCCTTTAGTAAATGAAGAACACATCGACATTCTTTATCCAACTGAATACCTTAACATGCTAAACTTTAACGGGTTGCCTCCACATCAACTTGATTTGAAAGTAAATGCTCCTATTATCTTATTACAAAATATAAATCAAATGGCTGGATTATGCAATGGAATCAGATTGATAATCACCCAACTATTGCCAAGGATTATAGAAGCACAAATACTTACCGGAACATCAATTGGTCATCGTGTATACATTCCACGGATAACTCTTTCATACACTGACAAAGAGCTTCCATTTATTTTCAAAAGAAAACAATTCCACTAAAGTTATGCTATGCAATGAAAATAAACAAAAGTCAAGGGCAATCTTTAAACAAAGTTGGTGTATATCTTCCTCAGTCTGTCTTTGTCATGGCCAACTATACGTTGCATTTTCTAGAGCTACCTCTCCGAACGCCTTAAAAGTACTAATGCTCCACAAGATAATGGCCTGCCTACCATCACAAAAAATGTTGTTTTCTCAGATTTCCTAAATGAAATATACTTGCAGGTTTGTATTTTCATCTAATACAAACTCAATTAAACCATAGAACATTATAACCACTTCTAACTCTTACTAATTTTTTGAGTTCATTTTATTTGTTACAGGAACAAAAAATGGCGTACAAGAGAATCTCCAAGATCAAACCACATGATAATGCAGAACCAATCCAAATTAGAGTCATAACAAGTGGCAGCCTTATCGAAGAAGGGAGATATGCTATCTGTTTGTTGATAACCATGTAAGATTTATTCAATTTTATTTATTATTTATTTTCAAAAATAATTCTAACAATGTTATTACTTGCTTTTTCACATAGGGACATGCAATAGAAGCAATAGCAGACCTAAATGATGAAGCTTATTTTAATTCAATGGTGACGGTTCAAAATTGTTACATGGTTAGTGACTATTTATCTGACACTACAAAAACATATATGAATGTCCCCCATACTGCATGCATTAAACTTGGTTTAAGAACATCTTTTGCGCCGTTAAATGATGATAACAACATCCCACACAACTATTTCAACTTTGCCAGTTATGATAAATTACGCCCTCGTTGTAACAACCATCTTTTACTAAAAGGTATAACATAATAAATTTTTTAAGAGCATATTAATTGTTATTATATTAACAAAAGAATATGCTACTGACAGATTGCATCGGTCGTATGGAGCGAGTATCAACTTTTTCCAGAGAAAACAAAAACATGCTAAAGATAACCCTTCAAGATCAAAGGTAAATGATTTGAACCATTATTTCATATTACTCTGTAAATCAATTATATGTCTCTAATATGTAAATGTTTACACAGCGGTCACCTCATTGAATCAATCTTCTGGGGAGACGTTGCCTTATCTTTGATAGACAAGCTGCTTTAAGAATATCACATCCTGTGATAATAGCAATGACCTCAATGAAAGTAACGAAGTATGAAGGTAGAAATATTATGGTCCTAATAATAATTAATATAATATTAACAAAAATGGTACTTCTTATGTTAGGATCACTTCAGCTTGGGTCTACAAATGCAACAACTATTACCATTAATCCAAACATGAAGACCTAGATGTGATCATAAAAAGGTATTCATCTAAGGCCTCGTTCCGGGCACCTCACATTGGTTATTCAAGCATAAAACATACATATTATAATTTAAGCAGCGGAAAAAGTTTGCAAAAACCTTCATCAAGTAAAACTGTTGTTAGCGAATACATTCTAGTTCATAAGTCACAAAATAAAGTCGAATGAATTACAAAACAACAGTAAGTCAAAAACTAAATGGAGTCAGTCTTGCCCGCCGTGTAGATCCCGTGTGCCATTCTAGAACCTGTTACCTGCCAACTGGAAAATACATAAAGTCAGCGTTTCTGAGTGAGTTCTAGTTTATAATTAAAATACTCGCTTTCATTCAAAACCATTCCTCATTTTATGGGTGATCATACATCGTACGTACACATAGGTAATATTTTCATTATCTTCATCATCGTTCAAATCGTACTTTTATCATTAACTCTCACTTAAGAATGCGTGAGTCTTTGCGACACAAGTCGCTCACCTCTAAGCCAATCACAAAGGTTGACCTTCATCCTGTGAGTCTTTTGCGACACCAAGTCGTCACCTCTAAGCCATAACAAAGATTGACCTTCATCCTGTGAGTCTTTTGCGACACCAAGTCGCTCACCTCTAAGCCAATCACAAAGATTGACCTTTATCCTGTGAGTCTTTTGCGCACCAAGTCGCTCACCTCTAAGCCAATCACAAAGATTGACTTTCATCCTGTGAGTCTTTTGCGACACCGAGTCGCTCACCTTTATGCCAATCTCAAGGATTGACCTGTGTGCATCTCGGGGTAGCGAACCCGCATCACAGTTGAGCTAACACCTGCCAGGGGTGTGCACCTCCATTTATTTGCTTGCAAGACTTTCGTTCATTCATTTACGTTCACTTCTTCTATCATTAATCTTCACTTTATAATGATAATACTCTTCGTTAAATTTTAAACATTCTTCATCATGTCATTCCATACATAACAATATTTAAATATAATATTGTTAACAATAATAAAATACTGATAATAGTATCAGTAATAATAAGGGTTAATCATTTATTATCATTACATGCATAAAACATCATTATTAATTAACCCTAGTCATTAATCATGCGAAACCCTACTGCACAAACTCCAAGAGAATTCTGTTAATTCTAAGTGTGGGCGTAAGAGCCCTGTTCAGGCATTTCACCACGTCCGACTCACCAGCTTACACTTACAAAATTTTTCAACCCTGGGCGTATAAGCACTGCTGGGCGTATGAGCCCTGTTGGGCGTATGAGCCCTGTTGGACTTCTCACCTTTATATAGAAAATTTTCCTAGTCATACGACCACTGTTCAGACTTTTCACCTCCCATACTTAGTAAATTTTCAGACTCATGAGCACTGTTAGGACTCATGAGTACTGTTGGGACTCATTACCTTGTATAGTTTTCTAAGTCCAAATTCCAGACACATGACTACTATTTGGGCTGGTAGGCGTATTAGCAGCTTGCATGTGTCTAATTCATATTTCAGTCCCCAAACATCATAATACTTAGTTCTAAACATGTACATACGATTCCAGGCATAAACTTAACATAAACATAACCATACGTTCACCCCAAATCATATTCTATAAACATACACATGTACATAACATACGGGTATCATACCCAAATTCATAAAAACTACATACATGCATTTTCCAGCCCCAGATCATTTAAAAATGTAAAAAGGGGGTCTAGAACTCACCTTGTTATCTTCGGGCTTGATACCCCTTCTTGAACCTCTCGGGTGTTCAATACCTAAAACACCACACACAATGCAACCCGAACACACAAGTCACATTATAAGCACATAATAGTCTAGAATTATCCTAAACACCAAATTTCAATATTTCTTACCAAAAAACTTCGAGTTTTTTCTGGTTTCTTCTTCAAAATCCCGTATTTGCTCTTTCTCTCTCTAAAAATATCGAGTTCTGCTTTTTCTCTGTAATTTCCGAAAATGGTGATGAGTGGAACAAGAGTGGGCGGCCCCACCTTTTTGTCAAAAATATGTATTTGCACATTTGGCATTTTGGCCCTCTTTAGATTGCCTTTATTTTCCTTTCCTCCTTTTTTTTATTCTTTTATTATCTAATAAAATTACGGTGTTACAATTCACATCTACAATAGTAGCTATTTTATCTAATTATAACTGTTTATTATTATTATATTAGAATTACTACTATTATTAATGTTATTACCTTTTTTGTAAACAAAGATTTAAAGAAATGAAGGGACAGTCACCAATGTATCCTACAATGCGAAGATCTATGGAAATCAGGGAAATTGATAGAAACATGGTGAACATTGCAAGATCTTCTTTAAAAGAGGCCTGAAGAAAATGATGTAAAAAACCTATACCCTACCCTATTAGTTTCTGTTTATTATATAGTAACTAATCGAGGATATTTTTTGTTAATGTAGAAAATAAGATTCACATGTGTAGCAAGCATTGCAGAAATAGATAGCTATCAAACCTGGTTCTATGAATCATGACAGGATGCAAAAGAAAGGTCATACCAAAAGAACACAAGATGGCATGTCCAAACCAGGGGTAATTGACTTCCACAGATACCTATACATATTATTATCAAACTAAAATTTTGTTAAATATTTTAATTTTCTTTACAATGACCAATACTTTACAATGCATAGGTACGTGTCAATGCCACAATCGTAGACACTACACTTCGACGAATGTCGTTCTCTTTAATGAACCAATGACAACACTTCTTGGACTTGACTACAATGAAATGGTCATTACAAAGGGTTACACAAATCCAAATGTGTTACCTTCACCAATGCACTTCATAAAGGGAAAGACAAAAGTATTTCAACTACAATTCCAAACACAGAACAAAGAAAGGAATGACTCCATTAGAGTGAACAAAATCTTTGAACAAACACC
>JABSNV010001226.1:0-110465 GCA_024085815.1 Flaveria linearis
TACAGAGGCCATAACTTTTTCATAACAGATTCAAATCAGTTAATCTTATGTCCATGACGAAGTTCGTCGAAAGACGAATCGTTGATATATAAAACATCGAAAAACTCATTCGTTTAGACCTCCAAATAGTCGTTTTCGTAACAGCTAGCAGTTCTGCGCAGCTGTAAAGATCCACGTTTTTCTCATATTTCGGAAATCCAAATCAGAAACTTTTCTAAATGAAAGTTGTTTAGAAGTCACTAATCTAGTAACTGGAGATTTTCAGAATTTTTAAAAATCGTTTAGTATTTTTAACGAGTGCGATAAGACAGGGAGAACTGGAATTTTTCAGATTATAATTTGGTTACGTTATCGTAGGTTCTCGCGGCGTTAACGAGCCTAAACCTTTTCTGTATTGTCATTCGGTATAAGGTACGGATTCTTGGTTATCTTTATCATAGTATAAATTCTGTTCCGTTACTTTGTAGTACGGATTTTTGATATGTTATTTCCGTTAATATGAATCGTTTAGCCTTTATTAGTTGTATATCCTTATATTTATTATGCTCGATTCGTTCGACTCATTAGTGATATTTATTGAGAACTGTAGCATGCAATATATATTTTATAAGTTTGTGCTCATTATTGCATGTTCCTATAAATGTTTTATTGATACGGTATATGTCGGTAGTTGTACTACCATTTGATTGATACTCTGTTACCCGAGCTCTCCGACATGTCATTGTGGCGTCAATGATGTGTCACTTTCGTGACGGTGTGTAATAAATAGTTCACGGCGTCTCCGTTAACACGTTAGTACTCAGGTAGTACTTTGGCCATAATATCTGGGAGGCGGATGGATCGATCCTAGTTCAGTTCAGTTCAGTTCAGTTCCGGGGGATGGAATCATGTGTGTACGCCCACACACCATCTCATTAGTGCATAGTCTAGCTAGCTATGTACTATCAGTTCAGTTTTGGCTCTGGGTACTTCTTATATACACGACTTATTGTTTTGTATATACGCGTCGTGTAGATCAGTTCAGTTCAGTATTACATGTTCAGTTCAGTATCAGTATATATGTTCAGATTCAGATTTCCGTTCAGTATCATATGATCCGTTCAGTATTCAGATATAAGTATTTATGCTTCGTATCGTTACTATTGTTATTCCATCACTGAGCAACTTTGGCTCAGCCGTATTTTCTTTTGTGGTGTTTTTTATTTGATTGTAGGTAATCAGGGGGTTCCGGGAAAGTGGAATTGAAGAGTGGAAGATCAAGATTGTATTTACTTTAATTAATGTAATGAATAACATAATTAGGTTCTTTCAGATTATTGGTTTTGTTGAAACTATATCTCTTTAATATTATGGATTTGGTTTTTGATTTGATATCTGTAATAGTGACACGTCAGCCTCTCGGGTTGGGGTGTTACAGTTATGGTATCAGAGCAAAGGCTCTTTCCTGTAGAAAACTTAAACATTAATAATAAACTTGTGAGTAATGGGTAGACGTTGGGTTAGATCTAATTTTTGTTCCCGATCAAAATTTCAGTATTCACGTGTATCTTCATTTCAGATGGCTCCTAAGAGACGTGTGAACAACCGCAATAACTCGAATGGCCCTCATCTGATACTCCTCTTGAAACCCTCGTTGCTAATGCGTAAATGCTATTTCTGGAATACTCCCTAACCTGATGACTCAGACTGCTCAAACAGTCATCCAGCAGATGCAACAGGCAAATTCGGAGGGAAACAACACAGGACCTCCACCAGGTGGAAATAACTCAGAACCACCTTCTGGCGGGAACAACACAGGAGCACCTTCCAGTGATAATACACCACCACCCCGTGATGGTATTCATGTCTGGTTGGAACGTTTTCAGAAGCAAAGGCCTAAGTCTTTCAGTACTTCCAATGATCCGGTCGAGGTGCAAAACTGGATCAGTCATATTGAGAAATTGTTTGAGGTACTTGGCGTTGAGGACGTATACAAAGTAAGGTTGGCTACTTACAAGTTAGAAGATGATGCTCACAGATGGTGGACGACTGTGAAACAAGCTAGAGGAGGAAACGAATATGAGCAGCTACACTTCCTTGGGATAAATTCCGAGGAATGTTTATGAGGATACTTCACTGCTGCTGACCGCACTGAGTATCGTAGACAATATGCTAATATTAGACAGAGGGATGACGAGCACATAACAGATTTCAAGACACGATTTACGCGGTTGGTGAGTTTTCTGGTGCATCTGCAGGCTCACCGCAAGAGTAGACAGAAAATTTCAGTGGGCCATATGTGAAAGGGATCGAAAGTTTATATTGAATCATCGGTTTAAAGATATTAATGAAGTGGTTGATGCTGTTAAAACCTATATAATGATAAGAAGAATGGAAGGAAGTCATATGATGACAACCGTAAGCGGCCTAGAGAGAATGACCAGGATCAGTCTTCTTCTCATACGAATAAGAATCAGTCTTCACCACCACTAGACCGTCGAAACCGTTTCGATCGCAACAACAACAATAACTCTAGATCATGGAAGAATCGAAACCAGAACCAGAAATCAACTCATAATCAGACTCAGCAGGCTCCTACTCGTGCTCAACCACCAAATCAGCAGCACCTAATCAGGATCGGAATGCTATCCCTCAGTGTAACACATGCGGGAAACTTCATAAGGGAGCTTGTCGTCTGGCCGGAGGATTATGTTTCCGATGCGGACGTGCAGGACACATGATTAGGGACTGCCCTCAGCGTGACCCTCGTAATGACGCCGGAGGGAATCAAGCTAAACCTGCCACGGAGGACGAGTTTTGCACTCACTGCAAATGAAGCAGCTAACGCACCAGGTATATTTCTGACCCCTTTAGTTAGCAACGTATTATATGCATATATATGTCTTATCCGATACTGATAGTAAATGCCCTAGGTATGATCTCCGGTACCCTTTGCATAGGAAAGCGGGATATTATGTCTTGTTGATACGGGCGCTACGCATTCTGTCGTATCTCTTTTGTTTGCTAAGTACTTAAGGACTGCACCGACTGCGTTAGAGCACGCTTTGGCTATTACAACTCCATTAGGAGAGTCGACTATCATCTCGCATGTCTATAGAGATTGTCCGATCAGAATCGAGTCTATTATTCGTAAAGCTGATTTGTTTCCTATGCAAATGAATGACTTTGATGTCATACTTGGTATGGACTGGTTAACTCGACATCACGTTACTATAGAATGCCAGACTCGTCGTGTTTTATTTGGGAATCCTCAATGCCCTGAACTCGTTTATCAAGGGACTCAGCCTCGGAAATCGTTGAAAATCATCTCTGCGTTTAAGGCTCAGAAATTCTTATCACGCGGTTGCGTGGGATTCCTAGCTTCGGTGAAAGCTACATCTTCTGAAAAGCCGAACATATCTGATTATCCGATTGAATGTGATTTTCCTGACGTGTTTCCTGAGGAGTTACCCGGACTTCCACCAGATCGCGAGGTAGAATTCACTATTGATCTTATTCCAGGTGCTGAACCGATTTCTAAGGCACCGTATCGTATGGCACCTATGGAGCTTAAGGAGTTAAAGGAGCAGTTACAGGAATTACTAGATTTGGGATTTATTAGACCAAGTGTCTCGCCTTGGGGCGCACCGCTCCTATTCGTGAAAAAGAAAGATGGTTCTTGAGACTCTGCATTGACTACAGAGAACTCAACAAGATCACTATCCGTAATCGTTACCCTCTGCCTCGTATTGATGATTTATTTGATCAGCTTCAGGGTGCAAAGTGTTTCTCTAAAATCGATCTGAGGTCTGGTTACCATCAGTTAAAGATCAAGGAGTCTGACGTCCCTAAATCTGCCTTCCGTACTCGGTATGGTCACTATGAGTTCCTGGTTATGCCGTTCGGGTTAACTAATGCCCCGGCCGTATTCATGGACCTAATGAACCGAGTCTTCCGCAAGTTCCTCGATAAGTTCGTCATTGTATTTATCGATGACATCTTAATTATTCTAAAAGTAAGGAGGAGCATGAGAATCACCTTCGTATCGTGCTCGAAACACTACGCGAAAAGAAGCTTTATGCTAAATTTTCAAAGTGTGAATTTTGGCTGAGCAAGGTAGCCTTTTTGGGTCATGTTGTTTCTGCGGAGGGTATTATGATGGACCCTGCTAAAGTTGAGGCGATCACTAAGTGGCCTAGACCGACCTCAGCCACAGAAGTCCGTAGTTTTCTTGGCCTTGCTAGTTACTACCGCAGATTTGTTGAAGGCTTTTCTGTTATAGCTTTACCCCTTACGCAACTGTTAAGAAAAGGGGTTAAGTACTCTTGGAATGACGAACGAGAGAAAAGCTTTGAAGAGCTCAAGAAAAGATTGGTGTCTGCTCCTGTTCTCACACTTCCATCGGGCACGGGTGGATATCAGATCTACAGCGATGCCTCTAAAAAGGGACTTGGATGTGTACTAATGCAGCATGGTAAGGTCATTGCTTATGCTTCACGGCAGTTGAAACCTTACGAGGTTAATTATCCTACGCATGATCTTGAACTCGCTGCTGTTATTTTCGCGTTGAAAATATGGCGTCATTATCTTTACGGAGAGACTTGTGATATTTTTACTGATCACAAGAGCTTGAAATATATCTTCACACAAAAGGAACTAAACATGAGGCAGAGAAGATGGTTAGAGTTGTTAAAAGATTATGATGCCAATATTCAGTATCATCCGGAAAGGCCAATATGGTAGCTGATGCCCTTAGCAGGAAGAGCTCAGGAACAGTAGCCTCCCTACAGCTACAACCACACAACGTTACTGATCTTGATAGATTGGGTATTGGCCTACTTATTGGCAAGAGCAACGGATATCTTGCAGCACTCCAGATTGAGTCAGATTTAATATCCGGATTAAGAACGCACAGAAAGACGATGGTGAACTCTGGGCAATCTTACAGAATGTGGAGATTGGTAAACAATCAGAATTCAGAGTGGATGAGCACGAAGTAATCTGGTGTGGTAAACGTTTATGTGTGCCTAATGATTCTTCTCTTCGAGAATCGTTATTAGCTGAGGCACATAGTTCTCCGTTCTCTATCCATCCAGGATCTACTAAGATGTATCGTGATCTTCGTCAGAATTTCTGGTGGAATGGAATGAAAGAGGATGTGGCTAAGTATGTTAGCCGTTGCCTTACTTGTCAACAGGTCAAGATTGAGCATCAAAGAGCTAGTGGTTTGCTTCAGCCACTACCTAATCCTGTATGGAAATGGGATGATATTTCCATGGATTTTGTGACAGGGTTGCCAAGGACATTTAAGAAAAGTGATACGATATGGGTTGTCGTTGACAGATTGTCAAAGTCAGCTCACTTTCTCCCAATTCAGCAAGGATTTTCGGTTAGCAAAACTATCTGAAGTGTTTACACAAGAGATTGTTAGACTTCATGGCACTCCGGTGTCTATCGTGTCTGATCGAGACCCGAGATTCACTTCTCGTTTTTGGAAGGGTTTGCAAGCTGCATGGGGTACCAAGTTGAGGTTAGTACGGCGTTTCATCCTCAGACTGACGGTCAGTCGGAGCGTACTATTCAGACACTTGAGGACATGCTTCGAGCTTGTGCCTTAGAGTGGACTGGGAACTGGGATGATACTTGTGTTTGGTCGAATTTGCTTACAACAATAGTTGGCAAGCTAGCATTGGCATGGCACCTTTTGAATTATTGTATGGTCGTAAATGTAGAGCACCTATTTGTTGGGAAGAAGTCGGTGAAAGAGTCATCGAAGGACCCGAGTTAGTTCAAATCACGAATGAAAAAGTTGCTATTGCTAGAGAAAAGTTAAAAGAAGCTCAAAGTAGACAGAAAAGCTATGCAGACCGACACCGTCGACTTTTGGAGTTTAAGGTCGGAGATAAAGTATTCTGAAGGTTTCGCCTTGCAAAGGCGTACGACGTTTTGGTCTAAAAGGGAAACTTAGTCCACGGTTTATCGGACCCTTTGAAATCCTGGAAAGAGTTGGTGAGGTTTCGTATCGTTTGGCTTTACCACCTCAACTGTCACATGTGCATAATGTCTTCCATGTATCTCTTTTAAGGGGGTACAATTATCATCCTCTTCACGTTGTGAATTATCCGCTTCATTTGATTCGTGAAGACTTATCGTTCGAGGAGGAACCCGAGGCCATACTTGACCGACAAGAACGCATTATGCGTAGGAAAACTATTCCTTTTGTAAAAGTATTATGGAAAAACCATTCCGAACGTGAAGCTACATGGGAGATAGAAGATGAAATCCATTCTCAATATCCGTATCTATTTACCTCTTAGTTATTATCTGTTATATGTTTCCGTTATCAGTTAGGAAGTTATCATGTATCTGTTCCTTGAACGTCACGTTAGTCATCTCTTGTACAATTTTATCTGCCGAATCGATTCCGTTTCAGCAAGTGAATAACTGTGAGTGATTTTGTTCACTTGTTGACATTTTAACTACTCCGTGTACGTTATGCCATATCTTTGTTCAAGCCGTACCTAGCAATTTCGTGGACGAAATTTTTTTTAAGGGGGGTAGAATTGTAATACCCCCATATAAAAAATATATATATATATATATATATATATATATAATAACTTTGGGAACAAACTGAAACAAACACCAAACCACAGGGACTAGTTGTGTAAAATAAAAAAAAAATCAAATCTTTCTCTCTCCCCTGCCCCGTGTCTCCGGCGGGTTTTCCGGCCAAAGCCGGTCGGCGCCGGCAACCCCCTAATTCACTCGAAAACTCAATTTTTAAATACCAAAAATATACCAAATCGTTCACGTGAAAGTTTAGAACACGATACCCCACAATAATTCGAAAGAAAACGTTAGTGCGATCGATCTAAACCCACAAAGCAACTTTCGGCCGACCACATGTGCAAATCGCACTAAACATCTATAACAACTTAATTAAAGCTACCTAATCAATCATATACGAATTCCTAATCTACCTACACTTTCAATTACACCCGAAATACACAAATTCATCCTGTTCGATTCCTTCAAAGTCGCGGACCTGCAACATACTCGAACACCATCCTCCGGCCAATTTGATTCGAATTTGATAGAGGGCTTTTCATCATCGAAGCCATTAGAAGCTACCTGTACAATTAATTGGATTATCATAGTCGTTTGAGTATCGAACCGGTGCTAAGAAGCCGCGACCTATCCTCCGAGTGTTCTTGACGTTTTGCACTTCAATTCAGGTAATTAGAACCACCTACACACTTGATTTCATGTGGGGATTTAAAGCCCTATGCTTTCAATCGATTATAACATCGATTTGGGATTCGATTTGGTCAAAATCGTTTCTAGGGTTTATACGGATTTGGGATTTGGGGGAAACAAGTTAACTTGTGTTTAAAAGTAATGGAAACCGGATCATTACCGCGGCTGCGGCCTTGGTTCACCGGTTCCTGCGCTCCTTGCCTTAGATGAGGTCCCGGGTTCGACCCCGGGCACCTCCTGTTATTTTTTTTATGCCTTTTTGACCTTTTAAAATTTTATAAAAAATTCTAAAAATTATAAAAACAAGTTTTATAAACCCTGATTATTTTAAAAGTTATCCAACTATTTCCTGTAAATTTATTTAATTAAACACCTTAACGATTCGTATATATAAATGTTAACAAATGTCATAATTAGTTTATTTTTATAAAAATAAACTAAAATTAGTGGGAATCACTAAGATGTTGTTAGTCGTTACGTTAACCTTGAATCTTAGATATCATAATTAGTATTTTAGTTCACTGCCTTCGATCATAGGATGCCCGTTCGCATAAGTATCCGTTTAAATTCGGTTTACGTTTTAAACATATTTTCATTGCGTAACTTGGTAAACTTGATATGAACCTATTTTGATATTGTGTTAGCTACTGGAAATATAAGTATTTTGACCAAATTAAGATTTAGTCATTAACCGAGCATTTTAAACAAGTCATACGTTTAACTAGTTTTTTAGGAATATTTGGGATGTGATTTATAAATGACAAACGGATTAATAATATGATTAGCCAAATTTTTCAGAAGTCAATCATGATTCATACTTATGTATAAAAATATTTCCGGACCCGTAACGGACGTATTTTAACTAGAAATAATTTTACGGTTTACCAAAATACCTTGATTTATACGTATTTTACAGCCAACTTACGGAGGCCATAACTTTTTCATAACAGATTCAAATCAGTTAAATCTTATGTCCATGACGAGTTCGTCGAAAGACGAATCCGTTGATATATAAAACATCGAAAAACTCATTCGTTTAGACCTCCAAATAGTCGTTTTCGTAACAGCTAGCAGTTCTGCGCAGCTGTAAAGATCCACGTTTTTCTCATATTTCGGAAATCCAAATCAGAAACTTTTCTAAATGAAAGTTGTTTAGAAGTCACTAATCTAGTAAACTGAAGATTTTCAGAATTTTTAAACATCGTTTAGTATTTTTAACGAGTGCGAGAAGACAAGGGCAGAACTGGAATTTTTCAGATTATAATTTGCGTTACGTTATCGTAGGTTCTCGCGGCGTTAACCGAGCCTAAACCTTTTTCTGATTATTGTCATTCGTGTATAAGGTACGGATTCTTGGTTATCTTTATCATAGTATAAATTCTGTTCCGTTACTTTGTAGTACGGATTTTTGATATGTTATTTCCGTTAATATGAATCGTTTAGCCTTTATTAGTTGTATATCCTTAATATTTAATTATGCTCCGATTCGTTCGACTCATTAGTGATATTTATTGAGACCTGTAGCATGCAATATATATTTTATAAGTTGTGCTCATTATTGCATGTTCCTATAAATGTTTTATTGATACGGTATATGTCGGTAGTTGTACTACCATTTGATTGATACTCTGTTACCCGAGCTCTCCGACATGTCATTGTGGCGTCAATGATGTGACACTTTTCGTGACGGTGTGTAATAAATAGTTCACGGCGTCTCCGTTAACACGTTAGTACTCAGGTAGTACTTTGGCCATAATATCTGGGAGGCGGATGGATCGATCCTAGTTCAGTTCAGTTCAGTTCAGTTCCGGGGGATGGAATCATGTGTGTACGCCCCACACACCATCTCATTAGTGCATAGTCTAGCTAGCTATGTACTTATCAGTTCAGTTTTGGCTCTGGGTACTTCTTATATTACACGACTTATTTTGTTTGTATATACGCGTCGTGTAGATCAGTTCAGTTCAGTATTACATGTTCAGTTCAGTATCAGTATTATATGTTCAGATTCAGATTTCCGTTTCAGTATCATATGATCCGTTCAGTATTCAGATATAAGTATTTATGCTTCGTATCATTACTATTGTTATTTCCATCACTGAGCAACTTTTGGCTCAGCCGTATTTTCTTTTGTGGTGTTTTCTTATTTGATTGTAGGTAATCAGGGGGTTCCGGGAAATCAGTGAAGAGTGGTTGAAGATCAAGATTGTATTTTACTTTAATTAATGTAATGAATAACATAATTAGGTTCTTTCAGATTATCTGGTTTTGTTTGAAACTATCTCTTTAATATTATGGATTTGGTTTTTGATTTGATATCTGTAATAGTGACACGTCAGCCTCTCCGGGTTGGGGTGTTACAATACTTGTCCACTTAAATCCATACACCGACTTTTGACACGCATTGGTAACGAATTAAGTTATTTTATTTCAACCAACATTTGTGGATCCCAAGCTTATATGGTAATCATTATTCCTTAGAGGACTTTCGAGCGGTCTATAGGTATTTTGACAAGAAGAGACTATTCTTAGAGCTTTCAAAGAGAAGCCAATCCTCAGGTCAGTGCCATCGCACAGCAGAGAGGCGGCAAACAACAATGAATTCTAGAATATGTAGGTTATGCTTATCCTCAGGTCAGTGCCATCGCACAGCAGAGAGGCACACAACCTATCTCCTTGTTAGAGCATTTCTTATTTTTCTTTTTCACATAACGCACCAACAACATTTTGTTATCAGTATGATTGCGCTTGTATTCATTTTTTTTGCTCTTTTTGCAGTCACACGCGCACCTTTGGTGGCGTTTATTTGCTCGTTGTCCCTTATCGGAAATGGCTGATTGTGTTAACCAGTGATAAGATGGGAACCCACAGTTGATTGAACCATTTAGTTTAGATTGAGTCTACCAATGGCATCTACTCGTCTAATGTGTTGAATCTACCGACACATCGTATAGTGAACTAGCACCTCCCTAGATCAACTTTCTCCGTGTAGTTACAATACCAACCAAGCGTACTATCATCTTCCCATTTTGTTAGACCTAGACTTCTCAGATTTATAATTATTCTGTGATATAATTAACTTTGCAGAACCGAAAATCCTTTTGGTGTTCCAATTAACTCGATGCCTGTGTACTATCATCTTCCATATTGTTGAGTCACATTTCCTGTCTTTTTGTCTATACCTTTTCAGCTTTACTTACCTTCCCCCCCCCTTTTTTAAATGTAAATGACATACTGAAATAATAAATCTCCCCCTAAAATTCTAAAACAGAAAATATTTTTGTGTTTTTGGATTTTTATAACGCAAGGAAATTAAAAAAATAAAATAAAAGAAATAAAAAGAATTCAAAAGACTGTGTCGGACTATGTATCTGTTTCTTCCGCAATCACATCACTTTTCTTTTTAACGCCGCTGACCTCTAGCAGATAGAAAAATCTAGGTTTATCAAATGGTTTGGTGTAGAGGTCAGCGCGTTAAAAATCCGTGTTAATTTTAATCACATCAATCAATTGTTTTTCATAGCAATCGCGTATGAAATGATATTTAATACCGATGTGTTTTGTTTTCGGATGTTGAACAGGATTTTTAGTAACAGCTATGGCAGCAGAATTATCAACATAAATAGGGGTGTTAGAAAATTGCAAACCGTAGTCGCGCATTTGCTGTTGGATCCAGATGATCTGAGAGCAGCAACTTGCAGCAGCAACATATTCAGCTTCACAGGTTGATAAAGCAACCGAGGTCTGCTACTTGCATTGCCACGTGACTAATCGCCTTCCAAAGAACTGACACCCTGCTGATGTAGACTTGAAGTTCATCTTGTAACCACCATAGTCTGAATCGCTGTACGCAGTAAGCTCAAAGTCATCATCATGAGGATACCACAACCCTAGTGTTGGAGTACCCTTCAGATAACGGAAAATCCTTTTCACCCCAATCAGGTGATTCACTTTTGGCTTCGCTTGATATGTAGAACATAAACATGTGGCATACATAATATCTGGACGCGAGGCAGTGAGGTACATAAGAGATCCGATCATCCCATGATACATAGTGGCATCCACCAAATCCCCATTCTTATCAGGAGCCACATCATGATTTGTGGCGAGAAGGGTACCGGCAGTAGAAACATTCTCCATATCAAACCTACTCAGAATATCACTGACATACTTGGTCTGATGTAGGAAAATACCGGTTGGTGTTTGATCCACCTGTAATCCTAGGAAGAACTTCATTTCTCCTATTGCACTTATTTCGAACTCTGCCTTCATCACAGATTCGAACTCTTTGCACAATGCTTCATTTCTAGACCCAAAGATGATGTTATCCACGTAGATCTGCACCATAAGCAAATCACCATCCTTTCCTTGATGAATAATGTACAGTCAATCACACCCCTGCGAAAACCGTGTTTTAACAGATGGGTGGAGAGCTTCTCATACCAAGCTCGAGGAGCTTGATGTGACCCATACAGAGCCTTATCCAGCTTGTAGACTCTGTCCTGATGATACGGATCCTCAAATCCTTCGGGTTGACTGACATAGACCTCTTCACGGATTTCCCCATGAAGGAATGCACTCTTCACATCCAACTGATAGACTTTGATCTTCATAAACGATGCATAGGAAAGGAAGATCCGAATTGCTTCCATTCTTGCCACTGGTGCAAACACTTTATTGTAGTCGATCCACTCGACTTGTCTAAATCCCTGAACAACCAAGCGTGCCTTGTTTCTGATAACAACACCTTGGTCATCCTTTTTGCACTTTAGTACCCATTTGGTACCAATCACTTTAACTCCTTTTGGCCTGTCAACGAGGGTCCAGACTCCAAGTTTCTTGAACTGGAGTAGCTCTTATTGCATAGCATTGACCCGGCCTCATCTTTCAGGGCGTCACTGACGTATTTAGGCTCGATTTGTGAAACAAAACATGAGTAAGCCCTGTCATTGACATAACCCTTTTCCATGACTGCAGCATAATCAGCAGAGTACAGCTGATTTCGCGTCTGCACACCGGATTGAATATCCCCAATGATAGCTGTGGGGGGATGATTCACACTGATCCTAGTCACTGGTGTGGAAGGAACCACAACCTCAGAGTCAATATTGGTGACTACAGGTTCAGTATCAGGATTTCCCAATGCTGGTTTAGCAGCTGATGACCCACTTTGTTGATGAACATTGTGATCAAGGTCTGGTTCAGTTGCTTCTTCATCACCTGATGAGTCATCACTCTCGTCTTGAGCAGGAGTCGAAGAACTGGAGGCACCGCTTGCATGTGTGATGTTGCTTGAATCCAGATTCGGTGTGTTGAGAACATCATACATCATCTGGGTAGCAACTTCATCATCTGACTCAAACCGAGGAAGATTAAAGGATTTGAAAAAGCCATCATAATCGTAGAATGATGATGGACCTTTTCCAGCAAGGGGGGTGGTGTATCTCTGAACATCTACGTTGCACCACACTTCTACCTGACCTGTCGAATTATTGTAAACTCGTTTGTCTGGAATGCTGTATCCTAAGAATATTCCTTGATCAGCTTTCTCACTGAACTTGCCATCCTGAGTCTTCTTCAACAGTGTACAAGGAGCTCCAAAAGGTTCCAGATACTCCAAGTTAGGCTTGCGCTTCTGAAGCAACTCATAGCAAGTCTTGACGTGCCTTTTGACTACTAACACATGGTTAAGTGTGTAGCAAGCATTGGCAACCGCCTCATTCCAGAACTGGACCGGAAGCTTAGAATCAGCTAACATGGTTCGCGCAGTCTCGATCAAGCTTCAATTCTTTCGTTCTGCAACTCCATTCATCTGTGGCGTGTATGCTGAAGTGAACTGATGAACAATCCCCTTTTCCTTGCAGAAAGCATCCATCCACTGATTCTTGAACTCTGTGCCATTGTCAGAACGAATCTTCCTTACCTACAGGTTGTAGAGTGACTCCAGTGTCGTGACGAGTACCTTGAAGGATTCAAATGTTTCTGATTTAGCTTTCAGAAACATCACCCAGGTGAATCTTGAGTAGTCATCTGTGACTACAAAGCAGTACCAGTCTCCTGCGATACTTTTTGTGCTAACTGGACCAAAGAGATCCATGTGTAGCAACTCCAGGGGCATCTCTATAGGATTAACTTGCTTGGTCTTGTGAGATTTCCTGGTCTGCTTGCCTTTCTTGCATGAGACACAGAAATCAGGAAGCTGGAAGTTCTTGACAGGAACTCCATCAACTAAGTTGTTATGAATCAGATGATTCATCTTCCTATGATTAATGTGTCCCATTCTTCTGTGCCACGAAATGGAGTCCTTCTCTGTAGCTTTAGATAAGAAACATTGAACAGTAGAAGAACTAGTAGAGGCATTTGACATATCTAGAACATATAAGTCATTATATCTAGATGCTGACATTAATACTTGTTCCTCTGGAATATCCATTTCTTTCTTCAGAATGTAGCATTTGCGATTATCAAACATGACTTTGAATCCCTTGTCACAAATCTGAGACACAGAAAGCAGATTGTTTTCTAACTGTTGAACAAAGTTGACTTTGTCGAACTTTACCTTTTCATTACCTACTTCTCCTTGAGCAGTAATGTATCCTCCTTTGTTACCAGCAAAGGAAACGTGTCCCCCTTTAATTGGTTTGACATTGAAAAGGAGGGACCTATTTCCCGTCATGTGCCTGGAAGCTCCGCTATCTACGATCCATGTATTTAAAGACGCACTATAGCGGACAACCTGCACATAGGAGAAAATAATCAGTTAAGGAGGGGGACCCAAGCCTTGACTGGCTTGGGCTTCCCAGAGGAATCAACCATCATGAACTCGACCCACTGGCCTTTATCAATGGATGGAATCTCAATGTTCAACTTGTCCTTACTTTCAGACTCATCAGTTGTTTTAGCTTTCCACAAACCATCCCTATGAAAGGATTGTTTGTGGTAAACCTTAGACTGATTCACAGTTTGAGCATATGGTTTAGATTCAGAAACAGGTCTCGCCGCTGGCATCACATACTTGTCAGTGACTTGTTTGTGTTGCCTTTGGCGTGGAGGAGACAAAAACGACCGAGAAGGTGTTTTAGACCTAGTAGGTGTTTTCGATCTAATAGGAGTCTTAGATCGCTGTTTTGAATCTAAATTAACTTTGCTGTTCAGCTCCACCTTAATTCTTGGAGTCTGATAGCGAGGACAATGTGTTGAGATATGACCGCGCTGTCCACAAGTATAGCAGGATCTCCATTCATCGGGGCTAGAAGATCTCTTGTGGGGCGGTGAGTAGACCTCAGGAATGGGCTTTTTGGTCTCAGTCTTTGAACATTCACCTTCTTTGACAAACTTAACTTGTTTAACATTTTGGTTTATTTGTCTATGTGGCTGAATATTATCTCTTTTAACTGATTTAACTTGAGTGGTTTTAGACATCTTGGATTGTGTGTTATTAGACTTTGAATCCAACCCAAGAGATGTTGGAACATTCTCTTCCACCCGTTTCTCAGCAGTGACATTTCTCGATGCTGAGGTTTTCTAATCATCATCCGAAGAAGTAGATTTAACTGCTGTGTCCGGATCACTAACCAAAGGAGTTGTCACCACATGATCCTTAATTGGATTATTATTTATAGGATGTTTTTAGTGTTCAACAGGATCTCATGTGGTGGTGGAACAACCTTGTAACCTAAACCCTCCCCATTGTTGCGTTCTTTAACCAAGTTTTTCAAAATGTGCGAGGAACTCGCTAAACTATGGAGTTTTTGTTTCAAACACTCATTTTCTACTTGTAAAACCGCTTTGTCTTTTTTAGTCTCTTCAATGGTCTTTAAGTAGAATTTAATGTCATTTTCTTGGTTAAACACAACAACTTCAGTTTCCTTTAATTGCTTATTTAAAGCATCGATCTTTTCCTTATAACTTCTCTCATTCTGTTTTAACACTCGATTAGCTTCTGAGCACAGTTTCAAGTCATTTACTAAGTTATCATTGTGTTCTAATAACCTAGCAAATTTTAAGTCAATGCTTTCTCTAAATTTATCACAATCAACACAAGCATGTTTAGCGAATAATTCATCCTTAGATTGTACCTGTGCAGCTGTGGACGTTCCAGCCATGAAAGCATTTTGAGATGCAGGTTGAGCTTCAGATTCTGAATTCAGCTCATTCTTGACAATTTCATCCACTGCATCAAACGTCTCTTCCAAGTCAGCAGTATCAACTTCAGCTGAGCTCTCCCCCTCACTCGCTGAGTCTTCGTTCAAGTCTTCCACAGAAGCTATGTTCGCTTCACCATCAGATAAGAACCGAAAGGACCAGTCCTGTCCTTTATCTCCTTGTGCTACCATAGCTTTAGAATCATTCCCTGTGGATGCTGGCTTCTTGTCTTTATCTTGCCTATTGAACGAGGAGAATGGGTTCCCGTTCCCAGTCTTCTTAGGCTTCACGCATTCTCTTTTGAAATGACCCTTTTCTCCACAGTTGAAGCACGTGACTTTAGACTTGTCAAAACCAAAGGTTGTATCTTTAGTATCCACGAGATTCTGCCCTGTTTTCTTCACAAACTTCTTGGCTCTCCGGACAGCACTTGCAAGAGCCCACATGATATCCATCCTTTCAAGCTCGTTTTCATCTACTTGCTCGTAGTCTTCATCAGCAAGGTGGCAATTTCCAATCTTACCCGCCACCAGACCATCATAAGAGTGCACAACTGCAGCAAGTAGATCCATGTGCTCTTTAGCAACCTCCACTTTTACTTTTCCCAAATTTTCTGTCATCAACTTAGCAGATTGAGTAACAATTGGACTTTGTAGAACCCCAGATGCACCATGAGACTCATTTGCAGATGATGAGCCTTGATCCGTAGATGACGATGCATTGGACACAAATGCTGTTTGCAGAGGTGCTCCAGAAGACTTTGCAGCAGGAGTGGAAGTAGGAGTTACATTGTAGAGTGATAGGTCTTGTGTATACGCTCCTCTTTTCGTCCTGTACTTGTGACGCACTTCTTCCTCTCTTAGTTTTAGAATAAAGTCATTAATATCCAAGGTCTCTAAAACTGAGTTGTGTCGCATAGTGGAAATGAATGAATTCCACTTTTCAGGTAGACCATCTGCCAAGCTTGATACTTTGTCTTCCATTGACGTCTTTACTCCATGAGTGTGAAGTTCACTCATCAAGTGATAGAAGCGATCGATAATTTCATCCAAGCTCTCATTCCCAATTGCAGAGAAGTTGTCAAATTCCTTCTTCAACGCTTTACCCTTTAGGGACTTTAGAGTAGAATTCCCATCATACCTCTTCTCAAGAGCTTTCATCAACTTTTTACTTTTCTTGTGCTCTGAGTATTGGTGAAAAATGGCTTTGGGAATGGACTGGGTCAAAAGAGCACATGCCTTCTTTTCGGCATTGTAGGCAACCTTCTGTGTATCAGTGAGTCCACTTAAAGTCAAAGGAACACCATCAGCTCCCACGGGCATGTTATAACCAGTCTCAATAGAGTTCCATAAGTTCGGGTCCACTCCATGTAGATGAATCTCAAAACGTTGTCTCCATTGTGGAAATTCATCTATAGTCAATAGCTTAGGTGGCTTGTTATGGTTCCCTATCTCATTTTCCAGTAAAAGCAGGTTCTGTATCCTTGAGTCCTTTCCAGCTGACATTGTAAAGTTTTCTGAGTCCATTATGTTATAACTTTAACTTGTGAATGAAACTGCTAATGCGATTGGGGAGTGCGACTGGAATGCGACCGACACTAGCTGTATGCGATTGGACTCAAACGTACGATTGAATAGACGACTGAGAGACTTAGGCGACTGAACAGACCGAACGACTCAACTGGGCGACAGAACTGGGCGATTGACTCACTCGGGCGATTGGACGAAGCGATTGACTCAATCGGCCGAATGAATGGGCGACTGGACTTCAGTCGTACGATTGAGATAATCATGCGACTGAGACTGCAGAAATCAAAATTTTGCACACTTTTTGGGACACCCTAGACGGCTGAAAGTCGAAAAACACTGATTTTGCAGAACATGCACACGTAAAGACTCGGTTTTGGGCAGAAAGATTGGATCTTTTCGCGAAAAACGTGGACTTTAACAAAAACTTGATTGAATCAATGAAGAATCAAGAGCCAAAGCTCTGATACCACTTGTTAGGACCGTGTACGGACGGAGTACTAACTGATTCTTCGTTATACCGGATCAAATAGTGCGGAATCCTATTTGATTGGTGATCCAATCAGGGAGAACGTAATCAAGATCAATCCTAACGATTAGAAAACGTTAAGAATGGACTAGGAATGATCTCAGACGTTCTATGAAGTTGGAATTGACGAACAGGGCGCTCTGGGTCGACTAGGGTTATGAATATTCGAAGTGTTATGTTTTTCCACGAACTAGGTGGTATTTATAGGTAAGGGTTTCTCATTCGGGCGACTGAACCATTCGCATGGTTCAGTCGTGCGATTGAGATATGCGGTTGACCCATACGCACGACTGAGACTTCAGTCGTACGACTGGTTCAATCTCATGCTTCAGTCTTACGACTGATCCAGTCTCATGGTTCAGTCGTGCGACTAAGCCATTCGCATGAAGTTATTCATGCGTATGGTCCATTAGCATGGCCCATTCGCATGATACCTTCATTATGTTAAGTTTGAATGTGTTAATCATTACAACATTATGCATATCAATTCAAACAACCACAAACCTATATAATTAATCATTACACAACCCACTAATGAAATATATAAACATTATAACATAAACAGCCAAATGTATTTCATTAATCAATGTTCAATTACATATAATCAAGACATTAAAATCTTTTACATTCAGCTCAGAATCTAGGGACACTTGTATCAACAGACTTTTACATCGAATTTTCGAAGTTACGAAGTTTTCTAGGGTATGTCATTTGAGAATTACTTTAGAAAGGTTTAAAATTTAGAGGGGAAAGTGATTAATGCTTACGATCGGGGATTGTTGTGCAAACTTTCTTTGTCTACTATCTGCTGCATGTTTATCACTTCGTTGTAGTTGGATCTCAAGGGAGTTAACACATGAGATTTCTTGTAGCTGATCTTCTATACTTCTTAATACATCTTTTGGAGCAATTCCATCCTTTAAGTTCAACCATGAGTCTTCCCCATGAATTCTTAAGTTTAGAACTTTACTAAGGTGTTCGCTAGTATAGGGAGGTTAACTATCACTCTAATAACTTATCATATAGCTTCAAGATCGTATTCCAACTTCATGACCTTCGCTCTCAAATCACGAATTCATCACTCAACTAGTAGAACTCTCCGAGTAGAGATAACTTACAAGGTTTTAAAGTTGTCCGCATCGACTATCACGTGTTTTCAACAATTAGGGTCATGATAGTGGGTTTAGGGTGAGTAGCACCACTCGTTAGACCATGAATTTTATAGAAAGTAAATCTTGAGCAGAGTGTGAGTGAAAACCAGGAATTCACAGAAGTTGTAAATTCATATTTTTGTTTTGAAAGCTTGAAGGTCAGTTTTCTTGGCAAATATCTCTAGCACTTGAGCCTTTATTTATATGGAATCAGGATTTTAGAACGAGGTTTCACCTCCTACTTATTCTAGCACTCAGAAGTTTACCCACGACATGGCCAGTTAAAAGCATGGTCAAAATAATTCAATTTATGCTGCAGGTAAAGATTGTTAGTAGGTAACTAACGGTTCATTGATGATGAAGGATTTCACAAACACCTGGTACTATGAAAGGTGATTGTTATCATTATCGGAGCTGATATTAAGAATTTTCTTTTGGATTAAGTGGTTCTATGAGGTCGAATAGGTATAAGGTAATCAATATCAAAGACTTTAAGAAATTAATAGAGGTATTCTAGATTCCAGAATGTCCTATGAAGTGCGGGCTAATAAGAAAAAAACAAGTGACAAGTCTTCTACGTCATTGACCACATGACGTGCTTCTTGACAATCCATTACTCCAATCTATTCTCGGTTGTAGAGTTTATGTTAGGGAGTCTTTTACGATACCAACAAAGTTGAAACGAATTCTGTAATAGGTAGGAAGAAATCCTTGGGCGTCACAAAAAGAATGAACAATATTGCTAAAGTACGCACATAACTTAGGTGAAGTACCGTACTCTCAGTGCGAGGCTGGTTGAGCTTGAGAAGGAACATTTGATGATCTTTTGAGTCAGATAATTGCATCATTATAACCCAATAGGGTAGCAGAACAAAAGAAAAGAGAAGAAGAAGAAGAAAAGGAATAGTTACTATAATGTCGTCCCTGGTAGCTCTTCAAGTGTCAAATGGCTTCGCCCAGCATGAAAGTTTTGGAATGTATAATCATTTAGTATATGTTGGATATTTGTGTTTAAATCTTGTATTTATTAGCTTCTTGAGTGTTATTCTTTGATATTGTTTTACATGACAGGGCCCACCAGAATTCGAGTGTACCTGTAAATTCACCATTACGTGTGCACCCGTAATCATCAATTTACCTTACACTATCATTCTAGTTATTCCCATCATAAGTTCCAAGTTTTGTGTAATTAGGTCCTTGAGTTAAAATTCTCAATTAGTCGTCAACTGCAATTAAGCACACTTAGATTCTAATTTTGCTAACATTCTTGTTAACCCCAAAAATTATGTCAAAGTATAGTTCTACAAACCAAGTAATAAATGAGCATTCAGGTACATGCTATACTAGGAGCAGATCAACAAAAGGCACCATGGTTTCTATCCTATCACTGCCTTCCAACAAGCGTCCTCATACAAATGAAGCATATAAGCAAGTATCATCATTCCAACAAGTATCATTATAGCAGTTGTCTCACGTAACGACACAAGTCGTATCAAGTGTATAGCTAACAACAGTTGTTTCATATAGTGACAAAAGTCAACTGTGCAATCAGATAAGTATATGTCCAAAATTTAAGTCCTAATATATATGCACACCTTGGGTTTCTAACATTCTTAGTACTTGATGTTCAGTGGTCCTATTAGTCAACTCCAAGGGGTTCCATACCTTCCTGGTTTACTCGAGTGCACCTATCATAGGTAATACCCTAATGTATCAAGCTTTCTTATAGGGTAGGGAATTCTTAATGGGATATATGTAAACCTCAAGGTATACAAGTTAAAGATGGGAGTTCTTAAGGGAACCTATTCTTGCTGCAAACTTTGGATCACTGGATCATGGAAACAACCTACTAGGCTTGTCCTATTTATGGTTACAGCTTAGGTATTGCAAAGCAAACCCACCTTTCTACACCTTGGTTCAACAAAGCTCGGAAGAGTTATCTTACTATGGTGGTCCTATGAGGTTCATATGGTTGTAGTTTAGGTCTCGTGAAGCAGACCTACTTCCCTACAATCTTTGGCTCTGATACCAATCTGTCACACCCGGGCCCTTAGAGAGGCGGGACGTAACGATTAGTAAACAACAACCAAAATACAGCAGAAACTAAATGGTTTATTATAATACAACTCACAATATTTACTTTAGAATATTGGCTTTGTTTCAATTCACAAGGTGCCTCAATCTATAATTGATGCGTGCGGATAGTATATATATTTTGATAAAGGTTTTTCACATAGATGCAGTTTTAAATTGTTATTACTAATACTAACTACACACACAAAAGGCAAATGTACCTATCGTGAGGTAATATAGTGTTGGTAAGAACCGAGTATCAATCAGTGGACACACTAAGCCTACTCAACAACCCTCATAATTGACTATTAATTTTGATTTAGAAAATAATAAGTTAAACAAAATAACAATAAATAAAGATAGATAAATATAGATTGAGACTTCTTGTGATTCTTTCAGTGAAGTAAGGCTGTTATCCTAATTTAGGTTACACTTATGCAACTGTGATGAATTGGTGGTGTGACTAAAGATATTGATTAAAGTAATTATGTTAATGTTTATAAATGTGAGTTGGCACGATTTCTCGTCTATCCGCTCCGTAGTGACTAGGACCACGTCAGGTTGAGATTTACTGCTTAGGTTAAAGCCCTAGTAATGTAGGTAAATCTTATGTGTCCTTTTCGACATACGATTTCTGAAAACATAACTTAATGTATGAAGAGAGTTGATCAAGTTCCTTTCCAACATACCATTAATTTTAGAAAACCATAACAATTACTATAGATTTCTCAGACTAATAAAAGGGAACCCGTAAATGATAAGAAAGTTAAGGTGATATGATTTCTAATAACCATCTCTAGTTAATTAGCCATAGATTTGTTATGAATAAAAGTTGATCATATGTTTTTCAACCGTGTATGACAATCACAATTACAAATCATAAGTTTATAACTTCCCATTCAAATGTAGGTGCTACCCATCAAAAGTTTTCCCAAGACCACCATAACATTAACATAATATAAATCACACCATTAGTTCATCATAAATTACATAAGGTTTCACTAAATTAGGATAACAAATGAACTTTAGCTCATAATGAGCTTGAACCTAACAACAAAGATAGAAGATAGTAATGAAATCATCGATAAATTAGAACAATCAAACCGGTGATTCACTATGGATGATGTTAAACGATCCCGAGCTTCTTCTAAGTGTTGAATGGACCTCCAAAACCTTCTAAGGACCTCCAAAGGCTGGGTTCCCGAGAGGGAACACCAGCACTTCACCTCCCAAAAACTTCTTTCAAAGTTGCAAATGAAGTCCTGTTTATAGGCTTTCTAGAGTGTTTAAGTACGGCCCCGTGCCTAAAAGGCACGGCCCCGTGCTAGTACAATGTATGTAAAAGTTGGTCGGCTAGTACACTCAGAGCTTGTCGGTCACGACCCTGTGTTAAATGGGGCACAGCCTCGTGTTTGTTGTGGGGCACGGCCCCGTGCCTCCTAGGGCACACCCCCGTGCCTCCTAGGGCACGCCCCCGTGCCTCGGGTCGGGGAACCGTACTTTTTGTCCTGTCAGATGTCCAATCATGGGGGTGTGTCAAATTAGCACGGGGGTGTGTTTCAGGCAAGGCATGGGGGCGTGCTAAATGAGGCACGGACCCATGCTTGGAATTTTAAGCTTGGATTTCTTCAATTTTTTGTCTAATATGCTCCTTTTGTCTATCTTGCCCTTCACAACACCTGAAAACACAATTAAACGATTTGAAGTACATAATCATCATATTTTGGAAGATATCAAAGAATAATTGATATGCTTTTGATAGTGTTTTTATGTATAGTTTTGGGCACATCAAATATCCCCACACTTAAACTTTGCTTTTCCTCAAGCAAAATCACTTAAAATGACAACTCCACCAAAAACCAAATAAAGCAAAAGATAAATATGTCTTTCGGGAAATGTGCAAGTAAAATTTATTTTATCCAAATGCAAACATTTTAGGCATGTATAGAATGATATCCTAGCAAGTAATGGGATTGTTAGTTAAGATTATAATTATGTAAAATCCACACTTATCACAAGATGCACTCACACTCGGCTAAATATATTAAATCATACATAAGATGAAGTATGACTAATACGCTCAATTGCCTAGTATGAATACATGTGAAATCATATGCTTGTTAAGGGATCAATTCTCCACCTACTTAGATATTTACTTGCATAAATCATTAGGTCTTTGATGGGTTGTAACTTGGCTCGGGCTCGGGTATGGATGTTTGGAAAAAAGTGGCTAAATGCTAAAGATGACGATCTTGGCTTATTTTTTTTAACATAAACTACAAGGAAAGCAGTAAAAAGTTCCCTATACAATACTTCAAGCTAGAAGGGATATGTTAACTTGAGGACTCGTTTAAGGTCAGATTGTCAAGACCGTATTTTGCTTTTAGAAACCTTACTTCATCCTTTACCTTAAGATACATAAAACTATCCTTTTGTAAGGATTGTTCGGCTTGAAGCCTAATAGCATCTAATCGGACCAGTTCTGTGTATTCGTATAGAGACTCAGTTTGGTTCTTTTTGTATTTTCCATTGTGTGACCAATTTCCACAATTCGGGCACCTTTCATATCTTTTTGCCCGTCTCTTTATAGTGTTTTTCGAAATTCCACAAAATGGCGGAACTTGTTCCTTTTTTTCGTCATTTCTTTCTTGCGTCGCACGTAAGATTGAAAATTTATTCGCGGATTTCCGGGGGGAGTCCCGGTTTTGCGTGATGAAGGCAACAAAGCAAATTAAAGTCAAAAGAATGCATTCCAGTTCTTTTAGGTCTGCCGGTAAAAGACCAAATTTATATATATATATATATATATATATATAAGCCAAATTCATGTCTTTAACGAACAACGGGTTTTGTTGAAGGCTTTTGGTTAAGTGACTTGGTGATTCGGGTGATAAAAATAAAATGTTTAAGCTCAACGGGGCTAACTAGGGTTGACGTTCGGGTAAGGAAGATTAAAAGAAAATGGTTGGGGCTTGAATGGTTAAGGTTTCCTAATGCCTAACTCATTTTTATGCAGAAAATACTAATTAAGGTCTTAAAATGTATGCCCAAAGCAAGTTCTAATCACACGTATCATAAGGCACTCTCAATTGAATCTAGAATGAAAGTAAAATTGAAAAGGTTTGCAAAAGCTGTTTAAGGCTCAAAAATGAACTCACAAATGGATGGAATTGGGTAAAAGTGTTTCATTTTGCATGATTACATATGTTTACTAGATTATTGCTTTTAAGGATATCACAAAAAATATTTTCAACTTTTATTTGGTTATTTACTTATTTATTTCCCGAAAACATATATTTATAATTTGGTTGATCAAATTTTTTTAAATTTTTGGTTTCGTGTCACCAAAAATAATGGTTAAGTGATTTTGTTAAAAATTTTCAATTTGGGCCTGTTTTTAGCAAAGTATCAAATATGTATCTCGATTAATCTCATCCTCACACTTAAAATTCACATTGTCCCCAATGTGATAAATAATATAAAACAAGGAATGGTAACAAGATACTCCCCTAAAGATGATGAAGTCGACTTGTGCCTTTGCTTGTGAGAATCATCGGGATCACCGGAAATATTATCCATTTATTGAAAACATTAAAATCCTAAACACACAAGATAAAATAAAATGACATAAAGTAAAGGATAGATTGGCACAAAATGACTGTGCCCGGGCCCTGAAAGTGATATGGTTTTTCAAGGGCTTTGTGACGGGATATCCCCCACTCATGATACATTCGGTTTCTAATGTACGTGACATCATTGCTCAGGTCATCCACTCGGGAGTTCAGATTTTCAACGCGGTTGAAAGCTTGTTGCGCGTATTCGAATGATCTCCTTGCACGGTCACTGGTGGTCTGGATTGCTTCATAAAGGTCTAACATAGTTGGGAATTCTCCGGCGTGTGAGCTGGAGGCCTCGGCTTCTTCATGATGTGTTGGCATATCAAGGTCCATGATAATCTCCTCGGGATCTGCCGGATCCCAGATTTGTCCCTTCCTATCCATAAATCTCGGTTGTCCATTTGGTAAGGTAATGATCATGTACATGCTCGTGCAAATGCCTAAGTCCAACAATCCTGGCATTACTCCTTCGGTTCCCTCCGTGTTACACCCATAACTCTCATACAAGTTCAGGATCCAGCTTCCTCCAAACATGGGTGTTGGAGCACCTGCAGTTGCATTCCTGGCAAACAAATTACAAAACAAATACCCAATGTTGCATGGCAAATAATTAGTCATACAATATAAAATAAACAAGTCTCTCAAGCTAACAACTCCCTCGCTTTGGCCACGAGCTGTTATCGAATGGCTAAGCAACCGATGTACGTATCATAGCAGCGGGTCCTGAATTTGACTGCTCTTGGTTTAACTTGAGTTGAACACCCCTGTTCCAATCTTTTCCCAAAATGTCCTTCTCATGGCACCGCTTTCTGCGTCTCTACTTTCCTCATCTGGAAATGTATGGTAAGCTGGCATTCCTGATATTGCTTCCTCCTCCATTTCCTGTTCTGTATATATTCCCAGATAAACGCCAAACAAAGCGATGGATGTTTTTCGCCATTGCCCACCTAGTCTGAATGTAACTGCTTCATCATCCCAAGGGTCGGAGTCTTTCATGCTAAATCTTAAAGATGCTAAAAATTCAAGAGTTAGTTCATAAACAGAAGGTCTGTTTTGTGAGAACAGCCGCTTCCACTGAATACTCAATAAATTGTTATATCTTTCGAGCTATCCAACAGCCGCCAAGGTTTCCTCATCGGCGTCCAAATGTGACTTTTCAGCCATTTGCAAGAGCCTTTACAACCGGTCACGACACCATCTTTCACGGTTTCCTCCAAATTATAAGTATGGATGGTTCATGATCCTGAAATTTTGACAAATCAGTTAAAATATACAAAACAGGTTTTTGGAATAGTCTATCTATTTTAGGGACAAAAAATGAATTTCAAGAGCCATGTCACCCTTTTTGTGAAACTTTTGTTGAAAAACAGTTGACACGTTTGCTTTTTAAGAAAAATTTGTTAAACATGGGGGTGTGTCTCTTGCAATGTGGGAGTGCGGTTAATATTTTGAGGTATGAAATTTCAACTCGAGCACGCGTGGTTTTGTTTGTAAATCTTTGATTAAGCATAGGTTTATCATTTTCTTGCTTGAAAAACCAAAGATTATACATTAAACATTTTAAGCGTTTGTTAATAATTCAAAACAAAAATATATAATGTTTCAACACTACTTGCTAATTCTTGTAACTTGAACATGATTAACAATGAACTCACCACGGATTATGAAGATAGTCTTGTTAACACTAAAAGGAAACATACTAATACTAATAACTAACTAATCATACTAATTAACACTAATCAACTTCAAGAGAAACATAAACAAGAAGAGATAAAGCATTCATAATTCCATAACATGTTTAAGTACAAGTCTTTACATATAATTATTAGGATTTCGGTTGTTTAGAGACCTAATCACCTAAATACATGTAAATGGCCATCATAATCATAGGAATTAGTATACTAACCTCTTGATTAAAGTTCTTGAAAGATGACTTGAAAATATGAAAGAAAAATTGAAAGAAATGGCACAAGATGAAGAGGATACGACTTTGCAGGCAATGAGTTCGGGTTATATCATGCAACATTGATAGGGAACAAGACAAAAGGCTGAAACAAGTCAGATTATGTCATTTTTTGTTCGTCACGGGGGCATGCCTCTAGAAGCACAGGGGCGTGTTCCCCTTATGCAGTTTCGGTTCAGTCCTTTTGTTGTTCCGTTTCTCAGTTTCGCGCGTTGCGTAATTTACCCGGTTAAGTTTTATCACATCCAAATCATCAGAAAAGCTACGATATTAGTCCTAGAATTTAAATAAACAAGCCAAGCGACAATTACATTTTCCTAGTTCCTATGGGTACATAATACGTTAAAAGCTGAGAATCTGAAACTGCAAAACCAGACTCCTTAACGCGCACTAGCGCACATAACACATCATGGAATGCTTCCAAAAGAAGCCTTCACACATTTCATGTGGGAGGCTCGGGATGGGATAGTATGAAGTGCGGTTCCTAAGCTCCGCGAGTCGACGATTGACCGAAACGAGTTCCTCGCTCATTTCCTGAACTTTTTGGATAAGTTCAGCTAAGCTCCGCGAGTCAATTTCTTGATTAGCTCGTGAAGCTTGAAGAAGTATTCTTGAGTTGTTGGTTCCCACGTTTCAGAACGTGGTTTCTTCGCAGGATTCCAATTGGAACTTCCATGACTTGATTCTTTCACCTTTTTAGGAGATTTTGAGCAGAAATGAGTGTGATGAAAGGTTGGAACAAGTGTGGTATTTATACACAGGTCGTAAAAGTTGGTCACGGGGGCGTGCTTGGGTAGGCACGGCCCCGTGCTTGTCAGAAGTAGCCTTAAATTCGACCTGCAACATTTCAGAGTCGTCAGCGGAGATCATGGAAAATTTTTTGTCAGAGGCACGGAGGGTGTTCAGTGGGGCACGACCCCGTGCTTGTGCTTGTGAGTTCTACAAAAAGTTAAAAATTTCAAATAAAATCTATGTACAAGTGCCGTGTTTTCATTTCGGGTCTTCAGCGCGACCCTTCCCCACACTTAATCTTCATCGGGGCGGAGGTGTAATTCCTTCGAGAAAATCTTGGTTGGCCCATCGTTATATGGTTTTAAACGATGTCCATTCACTTTGAAACTTAAACCGTTGTGGTTGTCAATTTCGATGGCACCATTTGGAAACATATTTTTAATCGTGTAAGGTCCAAACCAACTTGATTTCAGCTTTTCGGGAAACAAACGTAAACGAGAGTTATACAGTAAGACACGTTCCCCCACATGAAATCGTTTAGTGCTCCTTAAACAAGAGTCGTGGAATTTCCTTGTCTTTTCCTTGTAAACCCTAGCGTTTTCATATGCTTGTTCTCTCAGTTCCTCTAGTTCATGGATTTGTAGAAATCGCTTCTTTCCTGCAAGGCCTTGGTCTAGGTTTGCTGCTTTGAGTGCCCAATAGGCTTTATGTTCCAGTTCCACAGGTAGATGACACGACTTCCCATAAACGAGTTTGAACGGTGTTGTGCCAATGGGAGTCTTAAAGGCTGTTCGAAAAGCCCATAATGCATCATCTAGCTTGGTAGACCAGTCCTTGTGATTTTGTCCTATGGTTTTCTCGAGGATTTGTTTGATACCTCGATTAGTGACTTCAGCTTGCCCATTTGCTTGTGGATGATAAGCGGTTGTAAAGCGATGGTTCACTCCATAACGAGCCATTGCTCTTTCGAGCTGGTTGTTACAGAAATGGGTTCCTCGATCACTAATCAAAGCCTTGGGGGTACCAAAACGAGAGAATAATTTCATAAGAAATCTGACAACATTTCTTGCATCGTTGGTAGGCAGGGCTTGAGCTTCGGCCCATTTTGAGACATAATCAACTTCTACCAAGATGTAACGATTGCCAAATGACACCGGGAATGGCCCTATGAAATCAATACCCCATACATCAAATACCTCGCATACTTGAACGGGTTTCTGAGGCATCTCATCCCGTGTCAAGATGTTGGTTGCTCTTTGACATGCATCACAGGTTCGTACCATGTTATGAGCATCCTTGAAAATTGTGGGCCAATAGAATCCAGAGTCAAAGACCTTCTTGGCTGTTAGGGTTGCTCCATGGTGTCCTCCTGTGGGTCCTTCATGACAGTGCCTTAAGATCTGTTTTGCTTCGCTTCCGTATACGCATATTCGAATGAGCTAGTCTGCACCGATTCTGAATAGATACAGGTCTTCCCAATAGTAATGCTTAACGTCAGTAAAGAATTTCTTCTTTTGCTGATAAGTCATTCCTTTGAGTAGGATCCCGCTTGCCAAGTAGTTCGCAAGATCGGCAAACCAAGGATGTTCATCGAATGGATGTTCATAAGGAATTCATGAGGGAAATTATCGTTTATTTTGAATTCCTCGATTCGTGAAGGGCTTGAATCTTCAAGACGAGAGAGATGATCGGCTGCTAGATTTTCCGCTCCTTTCTTGTCGCGAACTTCAATGTCGAATTCTTGAAGCAGAAGTATCCACAGTATCAATCTCGGCTTTGCATATTGTTTGTTGAAAAGATAACGAAGGGTTGCATGATCGGTGTCAAATGATTGTTTTTGAAAGGATCAGATACGAGCGGAATTTGTCGAATACGAAAACTACCGCAAGAAGTTCTTTCTCGGTGGTGGTGTAGTTTTCTTGTGCGTCATTTAGGGTTTTGCTCGCATAGTGAATTGAGTGGAATTGCTTGTCTCTCCTTTGTCCTAACACGGCTCCTACCGTATAATCGCTTGCATCGCACATGAGTTCAAATGGTAACGTCCAATCAGGGAAAGCCATAATTGGAGCGGTGACCAATCTCTCTTTTAACAGATCAAATGCACTGATGCATTCATCGGAAAACATGAATTGTGCGTCTTTCTCAAGAGGTTGAGTCATTGGTCGCACGATTTTTGAGAAATCTTTGATGAAACGATGATAGAATCCTGCATGACCCAGGAAGCTTCTAATTTCCTTCACGGTTGTGGGATGTGGCAGTTTGGAAATAGTGTCAACTTTGGCTTGATCAACTTCGAGGCCTGCTCGAGAGATCTTATGTCCCAACACTATTCTTTCAGTAACCACGAAGTGACACTTTTCCCAATTTAAAACAAGGTTAGAATCCTCGCATCTAACCAGCATCTTTTCTAGGTTTTCAAGACATTGTTCAAATGAGTTTCCAAAAACGGAGAAATCATCCATGAAAACTTCCATTGAGTGTTCAATCATGTCATTAAAAATTGCTACCATGCATCTTTGAAATGTAACAGGGGCATTACACAATCCAAAAGGCATTCGTCGATAAGCAAAAGTGTCATATGGACAAGTGAATGTCGTTTTCTCTTGATATTCGGGAGCAATGGGAATTTGAAAATTCCCTGAGAAACCATCGAGGAAACAATAGAAATTTTTTCCAGATAGTCTCTCGAGCATTTGGTCAATGAAAGGTAGAGGGAAGTGATCCTTTCTTGTGGCGTCATTGAGTTTGCGATAATCGATGCAAAATCTCCATCCTGTAACCGTATGAGTTGGAATAAGCTCATTCTTTTCATTAGTTACCACAATCATTCCTCCTTTCTTTGGAACAACTTGGAGGGGACTGACCCAAGGCGAATCAGAAATAGGGTAAATCAAACCGGCATCTAGCAGTTTGATTACTTCTTTCTTCACCACCTCTTGCATGCTTGGATTTAAAAGTCTTTGAGGTTGAATGACGGATTTGAAGTTCTCCTCCATTAATATTTTATGAGTGCAAAAGGTTGGATTGATTCCCTTGATGTCCATGATTTTCCATGCAATTGCTCGTTTATGTGCCTTCAGCACATTAAGCAACTTGTTCTTCTCATCTTTTGATAAGGCGGATGAGATTATGATAGGAACTTGAGAGGTTTTTTCAAGAAAAGCGTATTCGAGATGAGACGGAAGTTCTTTGAGTTCTAAAGCCGGAGGGTCTTCGATAGAAGTTTTGGCTTTAGGTTCTAATTCTTGATCGATGATCTCAAATGCTTCTTGATAGGATGATGTTTCATCAACTTCAAGTTCTGAAATGATTTGGTTCTCACAGATGGGTTTGGTGGTTTGGATTTCTATTAATTCAGTATTGCACGCTTCAATTTGACGAGTGTTCTTCAGATGACAGCTTATGATTGAGTCGTAAACATCAATATAATAGAGTGAATCATCATGATGTTGAGGATGTTTCATGGATTGTCCTGTGTCGAATGTCACCTCCTCCTCATCCACTCGGAATGTGAGTTTGCCGGTGCAAACATCAATGAGGCTCGAGCGGTTGCTAAGAAAGGTCGACCTAGGATGAGAGGAACATTCTTATCCTCATCCATGTCGAGGATCATAAAATCAATAGGAAATACGAACTTGTCGATTTTAACTAAGAGATTCTCAACAATGCCCCTTGGATATTTGACAGAACGGTCAGCTAATTGGATGCTCATACGAGTAGGTCTAGGTTCACCTAAGTTTAACTTTTCGAAAACCGCATAAGGCATAAGGTTAATGCCAGCACCTAAATCGGCTAACGCGTTGCTGACAGAAAGATTTCCTATTAGGCAAGGTATGGTGAAACTCCCTGGATCAGTCATCTTTTGAGGTAGTTTGTTTTATGTAACGCCCCGAAATTCCCGAAGCAAGCCATTTAATAATAATGGGCTTTTTAAGGGTTAATTAAATTAAATAAGGAAGATAGTGGGCTATGGACTAAATTAGCATTAATGGGCTATGTTTTGATGGGTTTAAGGGCCCTTAATCAACCCTTAAACATGCATGATCAGCCTCCATCTCCCCATTTGCAACCCTAGCCCCAAGCTTCTAGAGAGAGAAAATAGAGTGAGAAAGTGAAGATTTTGGAGGATTTGGAGCTTGGTTGCTTTGAAGATTGAAGATCTGGGTGTGGGAGCTTCAAACCACAAGAAAGGAGCAACAAATCAAGGTAAGAATCGTCATCCAAACATCCCTTTAGAACAGATCCGGATTTCTAGGGTTTTGGGTTCAAAAAGTTTCAAAGAAACACATAAAGGTCAAATTTTTACGTATGAAAACGTGTAAAAGGTTAGATATGGTTTCATGGATGGTAAACCAAGGATTTGGACATAAAAAGTTAAGATTTTGGGTTAAAAACGAGCTGGTTCGTCATTTTTATGCATCCAGCGAAACTGTGAGCCCGATCAGCGAAACTGTGGACTCATCCAGCGAAACTAAGAGAGTTTCCAGCGAAACTGTAGTTTCGCCCTAGCGAAACTACTGTGTTCGAGAAAACCATTAAGACAGAGCGAATCTAGGAAATTCCAATGAAAGTTGGGCGCTCATGGTAGCGAATCTGTCCAGCGAAACTGGCAGAAGTGCTGCCCAGCGAAACTGGCAGCGAAACTGGCAGCGAAGCTGCCAGCGAAACTGTCAGCGAAATTGTGAAGAAAATAACGTTTTTATGTATTAACTTCCGTGCAGCTTGGGTATTCGGACTATAGCTTAAGTAACTTAGAATTGAAGCTATTTTGCTAAGTTCAGGTGAGTTCTAGACCCCTCCTTTACCTATTTTCAATGTTTTGGGGTGATATGCATACTAAAATACATACTTTCATGATGACGGTTTTTAAGACCTATTATCAAGAAAATGAAATTTTCTAAAGTAAAATATGCCATTTAAATAGTTCAAAATATTTTCGGGCGTTGCCCCTTGGACCCCACTAGGGGCTGCCGCCCCTAGAACCCCGTTATCAGGGGCTGCCGCCCCCAAACCCCGCTGTCCCCGGAGGGTCAGTTATCTGGTTTATCTCTCATGGTTGATGAATGTGAATGCTTAGACTAAGAGTTTGCTTCTTATTATGTGTTAAGTGCATGTGAAAACTAAAGATATAAGTGAAACTTAAAGAACTGTTATTGGGCCCATAACGTGTATCTTGATAAAGTAAAGCCTTGCAAGCAATTGATAAAGGAGGGTTGCATCTGTTGTGCCCTCACGATGATAAAGTAAAGGCTCGAACAGGCAAGTCAGTAAGGCCTGGATTGGCATGACAATAATGGCCTGTTTGGGTACGACAGTAAGACCTGAATTGGAGTGTCGGTAAAGTCCTGTGTTTATCATAGGCACCGATAGTAACTGGGAATTGACGGATAAAGAATAGTAATAATTAATAAGTAATGGCAAGGTATTGATAAATCGATAATCTGTGTATATCAATGTTCTAATAAAGGATGATTATTTTCAAATGTTAAAGCTAATATCTCTTACAAAAGTTATTTAACAAAGTAAATCTAGAATTCACTCAGCGAAGCTGACTTTTTATGCATATTAGTTGGCAGGTGAGCGTTGATGTCACACCCTCAATTTCCACGAACGGGGTTTTACCGTCAGGCGTGTGACATAACCAGGATCTCAGATAAGCATCAGTTACACCAAACGACTCGATAATTACAAATCATATAGGTTACTTAATTTTAATGAAACAAACCAAATATATTTAAGTATTGCGGAAGCGAAAACAGGAAAACATTTAACAACGGTTTTGGAACATGCAAACACACGTCCAATCCAATTTATGTAAAGTACATGAAATTAAATCTTGAAAACAGTTTGGGATGAACGCGGAATGACATGCAGTGGATGCTGTGCTCCTAAACGTGCCACATCAATGTCCTGAGAGAAAACATGCAAAAGTCAGTACAAGACTGGTGAGTTCACAGGTTTATCAGAAAATAGTATCAGTAATGAAATTCCCGGATTTTGTAATCAAAGCATATAATGGGTAGCTAGTCCATAATGATCACTATGTGTACGAAGTCGCGACCGAGCTGACATGTAATGAAATAATAAAGTAGGCTCGGCTGTGGATTCCCCACCACAACAATGTAAAACAGGATAACCGTTCACCCGTTTGACCAGCTAGCGCGACTAGCCCAGGCGGGGTATGTCAATCCCAGTAGATCTACTAGCAATCACCTCGCTATTTGCATATTAACGGTCCGAAGGGCAAAGTATACAAACATAGTATCATGTATATGCAGTATCACAAAAAACCCAATGTAATGTAACGTTTATGAAAACAACATATTTCTCTCCCCCGAAAATAGTATAAAGTAAAAGTGGGGCTGTAAACTCACATGGCGTATAAGTATGTATATAAAATGATTAAATAGGATGACAATAGATGTTCCAATGAACTCCTTCATGAGGTACCTAAACACGTATATATATATTTTAAGATCTAGGTTAATAATAAGGTTTAACGATTAAACGTGAACTAGGGTTTCAATAAGAATTTGGGGTTTTTAATATATAAGTAAAATTTTAATAATATAATCTCTTATATTTTGATTCCATGAAAAATTATTATTTCATTTGAATATTTTCTCGTATTTGAAGTATTTATAAGAACGGGTAAGCCTTAAATATAAAGTGTAAATAATTTCTATAATTATTTTAAATAACAAGATTAAACAATAATTAAGAGTAACATTTGACCAATAATAATTTATTAATTTAAACCATAAATTAAAGTCCATATTACATGAAATATTCAAAAATAACATTTGTTATAATGTTTTAGAAATATTAAAATTTAAAGAAAAATTGCAGAAAATTAAGTTTGATGATTAAAAATAATCAGAGTTCATAAAATGATTTTTATAATTTTTAGGAATTTGTTTCTAATTTTTAGAAGCTTAAAAAGGTCTTAAAAAAATAAGTGTAGGTGCCCGGGTTCGAACCCGGGACCTCCTGAATTGCAAACGAGGGTGGAACCGGTGAGCTATGGCATACAGCAGCGGTAAAACATAGTTTTCAAATCTTTTAAACACAACAGCCGTTAACCCACCATTTCATAAGAACCCTAGTTCTGTAATCGACCAAATTGGATACTCAATCGATTATAACAACGATCGATTCCATGGGGCTTTTGATCCCTATCTAAAATCGAGCATGTGGGTGTGTTTAATTACCAGAAAGGTGTCGATTTGATGATGAACCCACGAAGAACAGGTCGCGGATGGTGATGGTGATCAAACGTGGTGTCTGTGTGTGTTTTAATTGAATGTGAATGGTGCAATCGATCAGAGACAGATGAAGGTTCATTTATACTTAATTAATTAAGCGATTATGGGTGTTAGTGGTGATCTTGGCCCGGTTGTTTGGCCGAAAATGGGGGTGGTCGGGTTTGGTGGTAATCGCACTAGCATTTTTAAATTGAAAGGAGGCCCAGGTTCGATTCATCCACGAGATTGTGTCGGGAACTTTATTCAGGTCAAAACCGCGTTAGTTGTGAAGTTTGGCTCTCGCCGGAGAGACGGCCGGAGGCTCGCCGGAGGGAAAGAGGGGCGACGGGCGGGGGGTGGGTTTTTAAAAGAAATTTACACTTTTGACCCCTGTAGTTTATATAGGTTATCATTTTATGCTAAAACTTTCAAAATGAATTTAAACTTTGCACTTTAACCCCCTAAACTCTTTAATTCTTACAAACAATATTATTATTACTATTTATTATTATTATTATTATTATTATTATTATTATTATTATTATTATTATTATTATTTTATTATTATTCTTACAAAATAGTAAAATGGATTAATTCGCGATAAACAGATAAAGTTAGTTTAAACAGTATTAACCGAAAAATTCGGGTTGTCACATTATCCCCTTGTTGAAGGAATTTTCGTCCCGAAAATTAAAACGCTAGGGTTAACATACGAGTGATGAGCAACAGGTCAGTTGTCCAGAATATAGACGCGCTAGGTTTTCTGACGGTTTCCTAAGAAATTGGTATCTGATCGTTGAACAGTTGTGGATACCACTTCTTCATCTGATCCTCGTGTTCCCAGGTAAATTCTGGTCCACGCTTGGAGTTCCATCTAATGCGCACAATGGGAATTTTGCTACGCTTTAGTGTTTTGACTTCTCGATCCATAATCTCTACTGGTTCTTCAACGAAACGAAGCTGTTCGTCGATTTCCAGTTCTTCTAATGGAACAACAAGTGATTCATCAGCAAGACACTTCCTTAGGTTTGACACGTGAAACACATTGTGTATTCCACTGAGTTCGTCTGGTAAGTTCAGTTGATAAGCCATCGGGCCAATCCGTTTGACAATATCAAACGGCCCCACGTACCTAGGGTTTAGTTTCCCCCATTTTCCAAAGCGTATTACACCCTTCCAAGGTGAGACTTTTAACAGTACTTTGTCACCAATCTGAAACTCCAATGGCTTACGACGCTTGTCGGCGTAACTCTTTTGTCGATCACGTGCTGCTGCCATACGGTTACGAATTTGCACGATCTTCTCAGTTGTTTTGTGCACAAGTTCAGGTCCTGTAAGTTGGCTTTCTCCTACTTCTGCCCAACAGATAGGAGATCGGCACTTACGTCCATACAGTGCCTCAAATGGAGCTGCCTTGATCGAGGTGTGATAACTGTTATTATAGGAGAACTCAACAAATGGTAAATGAGTTTCCCAGCTGCTGCCAAAATCGATCACACAGGCACGCAACATGTCTTCCAGTGTCTGGATTGTACGCTCACTTTGACCATCGGTCTGCGGGTGATACGCTGTACTCATATCCAGCCGCGTTCCCAATGATCGTTGTAATGATTGCCAGAAATGAGAAGTGAACCTAGCGTCACGATCAGAAATGATAGATATCGGCACACCATGCCGAGAGACTATTTCCCTTAAATAGATATGTGTCAGCTTCTCCATTCGATCAGTATCTCGGATTGCCAGAAAGTGTGCGGATTTCGTTAAGCGATCTACTATAACCCAAATGGTATCGCATCCGCTGGGAGTCCTAGGTAACTTCGTGATGAAGTCCATTGAGATCTGCTCCCATTTCCACACTGGAATTTCCGGTTGTTAGAGTAAACCGAATGGTTTCTGGTATTCCACCTTAACCTTGGAACAAGTTAGGCATCTGCTTACGTATGTGGCTATCTCCGCTTTCATTTTCGGCCACCAGTAAAATTCTTTCAGGTCCTGATACATCTTGTCTGAACCTGGATGGATCGAGTAATGTGATTTATGAGCTTCATCCATTATCAGCCCTCGCAAATTCCCATACTGTGGTACCCAGATCCGTTTTATAAAATAACGGATTCCATCAGCTTTAATCTCCAACTGTTTCTCCATGCCTCGCATGGATTCTGCTTTCAGATTCTCCATCTTCAAGGTCTCAGATTGAGCGGCTTTGATTTGCACTGGTAGGTCAGAGTGGATAGTCATTTGCAATGCGCGCACCCGACGAGGCTTTACGGTTTCCTTACGACTAAGGGCATCGGCTACCACATTAGCCTTACTCGGATGGTACTTGATCGCACAGTCATAATCATTGAGTAATTCCAACCATCGTCGTTGCCGCATATTCAGTTCCTTCTGATCATATATGTGCTGGAGCTCTTATGATCTGTATAGATCGTGCACTTGGTTCCATATAAGTAGTGCCTCCAGATCTTCAAGGCAAACACTATGTCACACCCCCGCTAATAGCGGAAACACGGGGAATGTGAGCTAGACGGGATCATCATAACACATGGTATATGATAGAGTAGCAATAAAAATATGATGACAAGCGTGTCATGACGACACCCGAACACAAATGGAGACTTGTGTCGTGTATAATCAAAGTTCACGACAGCATAGCCATAAGCACAACATAAATGATCACATAAGCATTAAGGACAACTTGTAATGTAAATTCCCACAGCTCGGGAACAAGTATACAAAAGGCCATGTTCAAGCTTTACAAGAGTAATAATCACAAAATACATCCTAGGGTCTCCTTTAAAGGCAGCACTCCTAGATCTTCAATTACCTTGTTCACCTGAAAAGAAATGCTCAAACGGTCAATATAATTGTTGGTGAGCTTCGCAGGTTTTAAGTAATAAAAGTTGTTAAGATGAACCAGTATGTTTAATAAGAGCCACCGCAACTATACTTATGTATAGGCGGTTGTACCAGTTATAAGTAGCTACAGCCAAACCTAATGTTCGGTTCCTCACGGGAATTGATGGATGTAAAGAAAGTATTCTCAAGGCATAAATAGTTTAATAAGACGTAGCAAGATCCACGCAGTGCATACGTATAGTGTATAACCAACCAGTCCTTAGGTCCCATTACCGGATTAATGGTTATATAAAAGGTTTTCCATAGTAAAATGAGTTTAACATGACGTAGCAAGATCCACACAGCGCATACGTATAGGTTACAACCAAACCAATCTTTAGGTCCCAATTTCCGGGATTAATGGTTGTAATGGATGATCGGCTTAGAAGAACCACACAGAAGAACCACACAGCCGAGAGCATCCCAGGGTCAATAGCATACACAAGTAGCATCAATCAACACATAACATCAAGTAGTGGCACATAGTAATGTGTTACCACTAAGTAATATACATAGTGGTAACGTAGCACATAGTTCAAGTTCATATAGCAGCAATCACAAGATAAGCAAGATAAGTTACTCATAGAGGTAGCAGCCAACTTCCACTAGGGAAGGTGCCTGAAATCAAGTCAAGTAGGTGAGCATTCTTTACCCCCAAGTTAAAGATATTTGAAAGGTTTTATAAGAGTAAAAAGGGGCCACGAAACTCACTGAACAGATGATATGCACAATTGATGAAAGATTCCAAGGATTAGATGCCATGAACCGTCAAACACCTATTGACAATTACTGACAAGGATTAATAATGATCATACAGCATAAGATGATATCAATAGGCTCGGGCAGTTTCGGTTCGGTCGTGGGTAGTACACACACAAGCAGTCACACACATCTCAGACTAGGTTATTTTAAATAGTATGTGCCTGTTGATAGCGTTGACTTTAATCTTTGTGGTCAAGCTATGACACTTTATTAATGTTACCTTATCGTCGTAAGATCTCCGAAAAGGGGATCCACACACACACACATACACACTATCATCAGTCACACAACAGGACCGGACGCACGACTCAACCCTTCCTTCGTACGAATGGACCTTCAGTCGTACGAATCAGCTTCATTCGTACGATTGAACCTTCATTCATGCGACTAAGCATTCAGTAGTACCATGCAAGACTCAGTCATACGACTCAACCTCCATACACACGATTGAACTTTCATTCGCACGAATCAGCTTCATTCGTGTGATTGAACAATCATTCGTGCGACTGGCCTTTCAGTCGTACTACTCACGCACATTCGCACACAATGTCATTCGCACTGACACAATCGCACGCACACTCACTCGCATGGACTCATTCGCACACACATTCAATCGCACACACCCATATGCATGACTCAGTCGTACGATTTGCCCAATCGCACGGCTCAGTCGCGTGACACACTCATACGCCTAACCCAGACGCACGAGTCACCCCAGTCGCACGGCTCAGTCGGCCGGAAGGCCCAGTCGCCCTGTGCAGCAGGTCGCGACTGCACAGACCTCAAGCAGCATCCAGCGGCTCCGAGCATGGGTTTCACGCACCAAGAACCTCCAGAACACTTATCCTAACATGTCTAAACAAGAAGCACACTCAAAAACACAACATGCAAGTCCACACGACCTCATGTGCTCGGATGAACCCGAGCACCCGAAACCCTAAAAATGGAGCAGCGAAATCGAGCAACAAACGAGACATTCACGTTGTCTACCTGCAAGGATGGAGTAGGCTAGGTTGTAGACGACTTCTAGACGACAAAAACGAGGCCAATAGGGCGTTTGTGGTGCTCTAGTGAGAGAGATAGGTGATGAAGAAGAAAAGATGAAGAAATGAAGAATATGTTGAAGAAGGGCTGGGAATGGGGTTTTTATACCCATCCCAGGTTTGGCAAAATGTCACTTTTAGTCCCTGTACTTTGCCCCGAGTTCTTAAATTTTGTTTCAGTTGAATACGTTATTTATTAGTCTTGTTTTTATTAATGATAAAATGTTGTTAATATTATGTATAGGTTAAAAATGATTTTATTCGTGTCGGTATGTTCTTATAAAAACGGTGCGTTTAATGATAACGGGGCAAATCTTAGGTAATGTTTCAAGGTGATGACGATTTAAGCTACGATAGCACACGCGTAAGGTTAACCGAGCAAGCATACAGGCATAATATCCACATAAATGAGCTATGAAGGCGAGGGATGACCGACAACAAAACTAACAGATTACGTCGATAGACGGACCTTTGGTGACGGATGTCACACACTACGGCTCCCAGTTCCAGATCATGCGTTGTGTAGTTCTTCTCATGCACCTTAAGTTGTCTAGATGCATAAGCTATGACTTTGTCACGTTGCATCAATACATACCCCAAACCCTGGATGGATGCATCAAAGTAAACAACAAAGTCATCGGTTCCTTCTAGTAATGCTAGGATTGGTGCGCTACAGAGTTTGTCTTTAAGCGCCTGAAACGCTGCTTCCTCTTTGCTGCCCCACTTGTAAACTGTGCCCTTATGAGTTAGGGCAGTCAAAGGTTGCGCCAATTTCAAAAATCCTTCGATAAACCTCCAGTAATAGCCTGCCAAACCAAGGAATTGTCGCACCTCAGTAGGCGTTTTTGGTGCCGGCCAATCCTTGATTGCTTTAATCTTTGAAGGATCAACATGTATACCCCTTTCATTCACTACATGCCCAAGGAATTGCACTTCACACATCCAGAAGTCGCATTTTGAGAACTTCACGTAAAGTTGTTCATCTCTCAGCAATTCCAGTATGGTCCTCAAATGCCCCTCATGATCTTCCTTATTACGGGAGTAGATCAGTATGTCATCAATGAAGACAATGACAAACTTATCCAATAAGGTTTGCAGACACGGTTCATGAGGTCCATGAAAACTGCTGGGCATTGGTCAGCCCAAAAGGCATTACGGTGAATTCGTAGTGCCCATAGCGAGTCTAGAACGTAGTCTTGGAGATGTCTTCCTCTCGAACCCTCAACTGATGATAACCTGATCTCAAGTCAATCTTGGAATAGTAGCTAGATCCTTGCAATTGGTCGAACAAGTCATCAAAACGTGGAAGTGGATACCTATTCTTGATTGTCACCTTGTTCAGTTCGCGGTAGTCAATACACATCCTGAAGGTTCTATCTTTCTTTTTAACGAAAAGCACTGGAGCTCCCCGGGGTGAAGAGTTGGGACATATGAATCCCTTGTCTAACAACTCTTACAATTATTTAGACAGCTCTTGTAGTTCATTCGGTGCCAGTCGGTACGACGCCCGAGCGATCGAAGCTGCTCCAGGTGCTAACTCAATCTGAAATTCCACCTGTCTGTGTGGAGGAAGGCCAAGTAGGTCTTCGGGAATACTTCAGGAAAGTCTCTCACAACTGGAATATCTTCGACACGCCTTTCATCTGTCTTTGTTTCAGTAACAAGTGCCAACAAGGCAAGGTGTCCTTTCCTGAGACATTTCTGAGCCTTCAAATATGATATGATGCCGACCACCGCACCCACCTTTTCACCTTCCACTGTAAGAATTTCATCGTCCGAAATAGGTAACTTGATCAGCTTCTCCTTGCAAATGATCTCAGCACTGTTCTTGGATAACAAATCCATCCCGACCACCACATCGAAGCTACCGAGTGTGACAGGAAGAAGATCTATGCAGAAAGTGTGTCCAGATAAGCCTAGCTTACAGTTTCTAAACACCTGGGTTGCTATTATCGTCCTACCATCGGCTATTTCTATGGTGTACTCAGAAGTCAGGTTAGTAGGTATCATTCCTAGTACTTTACTAAACTTGGTGGACACATAACTCTTATCAGCACCAGAGTCAAATAGAATAGAGGCATAACATCCATTAATAGTGAATCTACCAGATATCAAAATTCAAAACTATCAGTCACATGAAAATAAACCTTTTGTTTGGAATAAAAAGGAAGAGAAATTCAAGGATTTAAAGAAATAGACAAGCTAGAGAATCAGTCCGAATCCAAGGATTAGCACAAATGTCATGGTTTGAATTTCATCCAAATTCGAGGTATGAGTGAGCATTCATACGAGTAGAACTGATAGATAGTTTCCACATCAGTAGCTATGTTCTATGAAAATCAAAAATTCCTTGCTCACGATGTAGAAACGATGACTTGTACCGACTACAACGTTACCACCCGACCAAATTCACCGGACTTAGCATGCACGACAAATTACAATTACGTGTGCACCCGTAATGGTAATTTGCTTTGCATGATCATCCCCGGTTCCTCTTATCAGGCTAATATATCTTGTCAAGTACAATGGTCATCAACGATAGAAGTACCAAATATGTATATATTATGTCGGGGTCGATCAATCAAAGTATACGAAAGGATCAGTAAGGTTCAGAAATCGTTGACACGCCAAGGTAATTTGACTCATTTGCCTTAGAGACTTGTGTATTGACCATAGTTTATCACTCATCCCAAAAATCCCCAGGTAAGCATAACTGGTCTCACAATGAGATTTATACGATATGCTTGCCTTAGCCCGAAGGCCTTTTGCCAGGAAATCCAGAATACAGGTGTCTATGTGTCACAGGGATATGTTAAAGCAAAAGTTTTCAGATAACCAAATGTTCAGGAAATTCGTAAGTAACCCTTCCCGTGACTCACAGCAACTCGGAGTCACCATCCCTGTAGTCGTAAGCTCATAGGGATATGTTAAAGCAAAAGTTCTCAGGCAACCAAATTAAGTAAGCACAGCTTAATAATCTATGTGTGTGTAAGTAATGTAAATCCAGCTATAGTCTAAAATGCAATGCAAATGAGATGCAAAGTTCATTTTAGTTCGCTATAACTAATGCTCTGATACCTATCTATCACACCCTCAATTTCCATGAACGGGGTTTTACCGTCAGGCGTGTGATATAACCAGGATCTCAGATAAGCATCGGTTACACCTAACGACTCGATAATTACAAATCATATAGGTTACTTAATTTTAATGAAACAAACCAAATATATTTAAGTATTGCGGAAGCGAAAACAGGAAAACGTTTAACAACGATTTTGGAACACGCAAACACACGTCCAATCCAATTTATGTAAAGTACATGAAATTAAATCTTGAAAACAGTTTGGGATGAACGCGGAATGACATGCAGTGGATGATGTGCTCCTAAACGTGCCACATCAATGTCCTGAGAGAAAACATGCAAAAGTCAGTACAAGACTGGTGAGATCACAGGTTTATCAGAAAACAGTAAGTATCAGTAATGAAATTCCCGGATTTTGTAATCAAAGCATATAATGGGTAGCTAGTCCATAATGATCACTATGTGTACGAAGTCACGACCGAGCTGACATGTAATCAAATAATAAAGTAGGCCCGGCTGTGGATTCCCCACCACAACACTGTAAAACAGGATAACCGTTCACCCGTTTGACCAGCTAGCGCGACTAGCCCGGGCGGGGTATGTCAATCCCAGTAGATCTACTAACAATCACCTCGCTATTTGCATATTAACGGTCCAAAGGGCAAAGTATACAAACATAGTATCATGTATATGCAGTATCACAAAAAACCCAATGTAATGTAACGTTTATGAAAACAGCATGTTTCTCTCCCCCGAAAATAGTATAAAGTAAAAGTGGGGCTGTAAACTCACATGGCGTATAAGTATGTATATAAGATGATTAAATAGGATGACAATAGATGTTCCAATGAACTCCTTTACGAGGTTCCTAAACACGTATATATATATATATATATATATTAAGATCTAGGTTAATAATAAGGTTTAACGATTAAACGCGAACTAGGGTTTCAATAAGAATTTGGGGTTTTTAATATATAAGTAAAATTTTAATAATATAATCTCTTATATTTTGATTCCATGAAAATTATTATTTCATTTGAATTTTTCTCGTATTTGAAGTATTTATAAGAACGAGTAAACCTTAAATATAAAGTATAAATAATTTCAATAATTATTTTAAATAACAAGATTAAACTATAATTAAGAGTAACATTTGGTCAATAATAATTTATTAATTTAAACCATAAATTAAAATCCATATTACATGAAATATTCAAAAATAACATTTGTTATAATGTTTTAGAAATATTAAAATTTAAAGAAAAATTGCAGAAAATTAAGTTTGATGATTAAAAATAATCAGAGTTCATAAAATGATTTTTATAATTTTTAGAAATTTTTTTGTAATTTTTATAAGCTTAAAAAGGTCTTAAAAAATAAGTGTAGGTGCCCGGGTTCGAACCCGGGACCTCCTGAATTGCAAACGAGGGTGGAATCGGTGAGCTATGGCATATAGCCACGGTAAAACATAGTTTTCAAATCTTTTAAACACAACATCCATTAACCCACCATTCCATAAGAACCCTAGTTCTGTAATCGACCAAATTGGATACTCAATCGATTATAATAACGATCGAATCCATGGGGCTTTTGATCCCCATCTAAAATCGAGCATGTGGGTGTGTTTAATTCACATAAAGGTGTCGATTTGATGATGAACCCACGAAGAACAGGTCGCGGATGGTGATGGTGATCAAACGTGGTGTCTGTGTGTGTTTTAATTGAATGTGAATGGTGCAATCGATCAGAGACAGATGAAGGTTCATTTATACTCAATTAATTAAGCGATTATGGGTGTTAGTGGTGATCGTGGCCCGGTTGTTTGGCCGAAAATGGGGGTGGTCGGGTTTGCTGGTAATCGCACTAGCATTTTTAAATTGAAAGGAGGCCCAGGTTCGATTCATCCACGAGATTGTGTCGGGAACTTTATTCAGGTCAAAACCGCGTTAGTTGTGAAGTTTGGCTCTCGCCGGAGAGACGGCCGGAGGCTCACCGGAGGGAAAGAGGGGCGACGGGCGGGGGTGGGTTTTTAAAAGAAACTTACACTTTTGACCCCTGTAGTTTATATAGGTTATCATTTTATGCTAAAACTTTTAAAATGAGTTTTAAACTTTGCACTTTAACCCCCTAAACTCTTTAATTCTTACAAAACAATATTATTATTACTATTATTATTATTATTATTATTATTATTATTATTATTATTATTATTATTATTCTTACAAAATAGTAAAATGGATTAATTCATGATAAACAGAGAAAGTTAGTTTAAACAGTATTAACCGAAAAATTCGGGTTGTCACAGTTGAGGCTTATGGGATAGGAGCATGGATCTAAAGCTTCTTGACATCTGAAGACTGGCATCCCTGATGAAGAAGAATATTAAGAGGCTTTTAAAGAGCATTTGATGTTTAAAGACAATGTTTATATTTTAATTTAACTATGTTGTAATGAATTGCAATTACTATATTTTTCCGCTACAATAAATATAACTAAATGCATGTTTTAAATCTATGTGTTTGCTGTGAATAACCAACTGTGAGGTTTCCTGGGATCAGGGCCTTACATTTTGAAGCACTGCTGAGCATTCCTCATTCAAAACTACGTGGGATAACTCTTCCGTTTCTTTTTGTTTGACAGTACACCTTTTAAAAATTTTGCATAATTTGGCATTTGGGCTAAGGCTTCCACCAATGGCAGATTGATATGAAGTTGCTTGAACAACCCCAGAAATTTGCCATATTATGCCTCCATTCGTTGTTGTCTCAAACGACCGGGATATGGAGGTGGTGGAACATAGGGTGGCGGTGGTACGTATTTCTTGGCTGGTTCTTCAATATCAACAGGTTGCTTTTGCTTGTCTCTTGCGTCACTTGGAGTTTCGAGTTCTATTTCTTCAAGGATGGGTTGTAATGCAGGTGCGTCACCTTGAGTGGTTTTGCCACTCCTTGTGGTGATGGCTTTGACTTGAGCATTGGGGTTTGTCACAGTGTTGCTAGGCAAAGCACCTTGCGGTCTTGCAGATAGTTATTGTGCTATCTGACATACTTGGTTTTCAATTGTTTGTAATGATGCTTTGTTGCTTTTGATGTCAGCTTCGTTTCTTTGGAACCTCTCCTCGTTTCTTCGATCAGATTTCCGGATGTATTCATTCGTGGCTTGTGTGGTTAACAATAATTGCTGTAATAAGTCTTCCACTGATGATGCTCCACGGTCTTGATTACTACTGCTTGGACCTTGGTATGATGGCTTTTGTTGTTGGTAAGGTGGCCTACGGTTGAATCCAGATGATAACTGTTTGTTACCAGCTTCTCTGTAATTCGAGTTGCTCATCCAATTTGTGTTGTTGTTATATGAGTTGTTTGGGCCTCCTACGTAGTCAACATCTTCAACCATCATAATGCCTTGTGGGCATTCATTGGTCTTGTGTGAATTTCTGCATGTGTTGCATCATGTTGGAGTCTTTATAAGTTCAGCTTGCAATTGTTCAAATCGTTTGGTTAAGGCTTCTAACTGGGCTGTGATCAGTGTTTCAGAGTCTACTTGATGAATTCCTTGAGTTGATTTTGTTTCTTAAGGGATTGTAAGCAAAGATCTTCTTAGCTGCTCTTTCTAAGGCTTGGTATGCTTCTGTTGGCGTGACACTTCTGAAATCTCCTCCCGCACTTTGGTCTATAGCTTGTTTGTGTGCTCCGCTAATTGCATCGTAAAAAGTTTGACACTGTAGCCACAGATCAAGTCTGTGATGTGGGCATCTCCGAAGAAGACCTTTGTATCTATCCCACGCTGCGTGTAATGATTCATCATCATCTTGGCGAAAGCTTGTGATGCTGCTTCTCAATTTGGCAGTGCGATCGGGTGGAAAGTATTTCAACAGGAATTGTTCAGCCATTTCCGCCCATGTGGTGATGGAACCAGGCGAAAGTGAATCAAGCCAATCAATGGCTCGACCATGAAGTGAAAATGGAAAAAGTATTAGTCTAATAGCATCGTCTGTACAGTTATTGATTTTGAAGGTTGCACAGATACAAAGGAATCGTGAGATGTGAGCGTTAGGGTCTTGGTCTTGCAATCCGTGAAACTGAACAGAGTTCTCTACGAGTTGGATAATACTAGACTTAATCTCGAAATTGTTGGCCGCTATTGCTGATTGGACAACACTACACTCATAACCGTCGATTGACGGTGTGGCATAATGCGTTATCTTCATTTCTTCGTCTTGATTAGCCATGTCTCCTTCGGATGGTGTATCTTTCGAGATGTCTTCTTCGATGATTGTTGCTGCTTGTTGTGGTCTTTCACGTAATCTTTGTCGGAAAAGTCGTTCAGGTTCCGAAAGAGGTGAAACAAGTTCAGGACTAGACGAGTCGGACATACACTAACTCAAGGAAGCATGAACTAACTAAGGCTTAAAATGAATCAGGCAAATGTAACTAAACTATCTAAGGCAAACAAACTACAAAATTAAAATAAAGTTGAACAAAAAATGTATTAACAACATATAAACAGGACAGTCAAAAATCTGGATTGTCTTTCAAACTTGTCGTGTGTCCCCGGCAACAGCGCCAAAAACTTGATGCGTGCGGATAGTATATATATTTTGATAAAGGTTTTTCGCACATATGCAGTTTTAAATAGTTATTACTAATACTAACTACACACACAAAAGGCAAGTGTACCTATCGTGAGATAATATAGTGTTGGTAAGAACCGAGTATCAATCCGTGGACACACTAAGCCTACTCAACAACCCTCATAATTGACTATTAATTTTAATTTAGAAAATGATAAGTTAAACAAAATAATAATAAACAAAGATAGATAAAGATAGATTGAGACTTCTGGTGATTCTTTCAGTGAAGTAAGGTTGTTATCCTAATTTAGGTTACACTTATGCAATTGTGATGAATTGGTGGTGTGATTAAAGATATTGATTAAAGTAATTATGTTAATGTTTATAAATGTTAGCTGGTGCGATTTCTCGTCTATCCACTCCGTAATGACTAGGACCACATTAGGTTGAGATTTACTGCTTAGGTCAAAGCCCTAGTAATGTAGGTAATTTTTTGTGTCCTTTTCGACATACGATTTCTGAAAACATAACTTACTGTTAGAAGAGAGTTGATCAAGTTCCTTTCCAACATACCATTTATTTTAGAAAACCATAACAATTACTGTAGATTTCTCAGACTAATAAAAGGGAACCCGTAAATGATCAGAAACTTAAGGTGATATGATTTCTAATAACCATCTCTAGTTAATTAGCCATAGATTTGTTATGAATAAAAGTTGATCATACGTTTTTCAACCGTGTATGACAATCACAATTACAAATCATAAGTTTATAACTTCCCATTCAAATGTAGGTGCTACCATCGAAAGTTTTCCCAAGACCACCATAACATTAATATAATATAAATCACACCATTAGTTCATCATAAATTACATAAGGTTTTACTAAATTAGGATAACAAATGAAGTTTAGCTCATAATGAGCTTGAACCTAACAACAAAGATAGAAGATAGTAATGAAATCATCGATAAATTAGAACAATCAAACCGATAATTCACTATGGATGATGTTAAACGATCCCGAGCTTCTTTTAAGTGTTGAATGGACCACCAAAACCTTTTAAGAACCTCCAAAGGCTGGGTTCCCAAGAGGGAACACCAGCACTTCACCTCCCAAAAGTTTTTTCAAAGTTGCAAATGAAGTCCTATTTATAGGCTTTCTGGAGTGTTTAAGTACGGCCCCGTGCCTAAAAGGCACGGCCCCGTGCTAGTACAATGTACGTAAAAGTTGGTCGGCTAGTACACTCAGAGCTTGTCGGTCACGACCCCGTGTTAAATGGGCCACGACTCTGTGTTTGTGGTGGGGCATGGCCCCGTGCCTCCTGGGGCACGCCCTCGTGCCTCGGGTCGGGGAACCGTACTTTTTGTCCTGTCAGATCTCTAATCATGGGGGTGTGTCAAATTAGCACGAGGGTGTGTTTCAGGCAAGGCATGGGGGCGTGCTAAATGAGGCATGGCCCCATGCTTGGAATTTTAAGCTTGGATTTCTTCAATTTTTTGTCAAATATGCTCCTTTTGTCCATCTTGCCCTTCACAACACCTGAAAACACAATTAAATGATTTTAAGTGAATAATCATCATATTTCGGAAGATATCAAAGAATAATTGATGTGCTTTAAATAGTGTTTTTATGTATAATTTGGAGCACATAAATAATCTATAGGTATCATGATCAATCTCTTGGTCAATATTTCTTGAGGCTTCAGTAATTAAGGTTTATAGGCTCAACTTTTATCTTCAACATCTACCCTCACTTCTTGTTTCGGATTTAGATATCTTCTATAGCTCAACTATTCTCCCTAGCCGTACCTGAAGACATGCTCAAAAATATTTTTGTGTCAACATAAAGTTGGTGAGTTCAAGTGCTTAAAGTTTAAAAACAAAAGTCCCTTTAGAATTCATTAGTTGACTTTCAAGACATAAGTGCTTAAAGTCTTCAAACAAAAGGGCTCTGGAAGTCCATAATTTAAAGTTTAGTATCAGTTATCACTGTTGTGGGGTCACAATCAACCCTGCACTCAGTCCCGGCTGGCCTCTTTTAAAGTTAAGTTGTACCGGTTAACCTCGAAGGGGAGAACTGAGCCTCAAAACAGTGAACCATACCTGCCCGGATGGTTCACCATAGTTTCTTAACAAAACCTGTCACATGCCACAAACGACCCCTCAGGATCTCAGTGGGGTACCTCCCAGTAGCGGGAGCCACTGTGTGTGGGGGTTTCCCCAAATAGATCTATCCATATAAAACAAGTGGTTCACGAAAGAATTAATGATTGTGATTTAAGTATCAGCAGGTATCAATAACAACCACAACAAACAAGCATCATAAAATAACACAGTTAATAGTTTCAGTTCAAACAGAGCATGCTTCATCCCCAGAGCAGTAGTAAAAAGGGATCACTAGAACTCACCTGGTATCCATAAATAATTCTGAGCTTGATAAAGAAAAAGGATGATCACCAACAAAGCGATCCTAGTTAGAACATATAAGATTCACGTTTAGTATTAGCACGATGTCATTACATGCGTGCGGTTGAGCTCTTTAGTTAACTTGAAGTTAACGATTAGTATCATTGATGTACCTTAGCTTCTTGTGAAAATTATCAATTGTTATGTACTAACTCGTGCATATTAGGTTAATTAATGCCTTTATCCAACAAATGATTCTTTGCATAAAGAATGTAGTCATAAACGGTTGATATCAAGGATTCCAAATCTTTATAGATAATTTTTATTGATGATGTAAGTAATCTATAATGTTCCAAATGATGTTTATAATGCTTACACTTACATCATAATGTTAAATTGATTAATGCTATAGTAATCCAAATATTGATAATAGTTGTCGACATATTGAATAAAAGGGGTGATACAAATAATATTTATTCCAGTAATAAAGAGATGATCGACTATTAATGGTAACAAGATGATGGATTATTATAGTATTTTTAGGTCTTTTATCTTACATAAAATGTGTAGATGTCGGTTAACCTATGTATTTATTATGTGTGTGTGTGTATATATATATATGCACAATCGTATTTATATGTGTTTTACACCTCAAAGTCTTGTAAGGATTTAGTGTGACATGGGATCCAATAACTTCTTATATGTTTTTAATATATTTGCTTCTGTGATAACATTACCAAATTTGTTTTACATTTTGAGATTGTCACGTCGTTTCAAATTACATATTCATTCTTGATGCTTTATAAACTAGTTCACATTTTAAATATATTTGTAGCTCAACACGCACACAAGTTAATATATAATCATTATATTTACGTATATGAGTTTCTAGCGCACGGTTATACCTAGCGTTCCCGTTTCACATCCTAGAACTCGCTTGTGCCGACCCGCATTGTGTTGACTGTCCATTGACCATGATTGACCAGCTTTGACAAACAGCTTCGACCAAGATTTAACCTAGTCAAGACACACTAAAATTATTTACAAACACTTCTACATTGTTATCTCATATCCAAACGAAATTATATCCGCAACATGTGTTACCATACACTTCGGTTGTGACTTTTACCACCAATATCCACCGCGTGCAGCCACTGTCCACCATGAACCGCCTTTGTACCTACTAGAACCTCCTAGTCGGCTAGAATCCTCACCGGAAATAACCCAACGTCACCGAGTACCCGGATCTTGCCTAGTATCTAACATGCAACCACAATCACAGCCCTAGATTACCACTACTAGCCTTTACCAACATCACCACCATCGATTTACACCTCATCGCCAAACACCCACCATCATCGTCGCTACCAAACCATACCACGGCTGCCATCATCATCACCACCGGCTTAGGCGGCCTATACCCTAACCAATACCGTCACCATCGTTACATTCACCTTCCTCACCATCGGAACCCAACAACCATTACCATAATCACCATCACCATCGACCCATCACCTACTGTAGCAACCCTCTTCGGTAGCCACTAAACGACATGACCACCACGACCGGTGACATTCACAACCCAAAAATCACAGCCAACAATCACAGCCGCCAACACCACCACCATGATCTCCATCGTCTACCGCAGTCTACATAACCGACACCCAACACCACAACCGTCACAGCCACGAACACCACAGTAACATTCAAGGTCTGGACCCCCTTCACCCCCGCTTACCTTCACCGACAGCCACCACCAGGGACGGGGTTGCAGCCACCGATTCAACCCACCAAAAAAAACACCAAGCACAGCCGACCATAACCGATAACCTACATCACCACCGCCGCTACTCTATCACCACCCACAACCACCATCGGCTACCAGCAGCAACGCCAGCCTCTTAGGCAGTCGTCGGGAACCATAGTTCGACCACCACCACCATCATCAACAGCCACAGTCGACACCCCACCATCAACATCGTCGGACTCTAGCACCACCGCCTCTGGACCAGATCTCCAGCACCACAACAGCACAACCACCTGAACCCCACCATCAACATCGCGACCACACCCCATGGTCGACCTCCACAGCCATGACAATCGTGAACCATCATCACCACCACCTCCGAAACGACCTTCAACCAACACTTTCGCCTTCGATTCCCGTCACTTCGTTGCGTTTTAGGATAAATTAAAGCCACCATCATGATCGAGGCGTCGAGGGAAGTCCGGATTTGTGTGCCATTTGCCGGCACTCGCCGGAACCACCGTGAGTGGCCGGACTTCAGCCGGAATTCAGGTGAGGGAAGGGGGTTGCGGCTGATGCCCTTATCTCTTTCTCTCAAATGTATTTTTGAAAACCCTAAGATGGAGAACTTTAGTTTATATAGTAGGGTTAAGTGATGGGTTCGTTAACGGGTCGGTTCGTAACATGTTCGGATTAGTTTTCGTATCGTTAAAAATTCCGCTTCTCGTTAGATACAATTATACAAAATGTTATAAATATTCTGAGATTATTGATTTTATCGTATTTAAAACATGTCGAATAATTAAACGAGGTTGTAAATTGACGCGTATTTAACAAGTTTAACGATTTTACACGTTTTTATCGAATGAGCGTTAATATTATCATTTTGGTATGAAAATATGTGCAATTAAGTGTTAAAATGATATTTTGTGCATTAACTTCCCATATTGGTCACGTTAAAACCTTAACTGATGTATTCTCGTGTTTGACCTAATCCTAGACCGGTACACGCCACGGTCGCGTCTCGAAACGCATTTGCCCCGGACAAACGTCTCACTCTCCAAGTTAGAATGTTATGATAAATATAATGATTATCTTTACGATGTTACGGGGTTCGGTTGACGTATCAGATGTCAGTTAAATGTCGATGACAACCGGTATTCGCGTTTCACCCATGTATCTCAGTTGATTATGCACGTTTGATGTAGAATCTTTTAGCAAGCATTATTTACGATATTGTTGTGATTAACAACGATATTGGTAGGATAACAAGCCAATATAAGGAAATTCTGATGGAACTCAGATGTTAGTACGCATAAAATTACCGGAATTTACCAAGCATAGGTTCCGAATCTATTTTTAGTTTGGATCATTTAGTAGTTACATCAAGTCACATAATAATTCATTATTTCATGGTTTCTCATGTAATTAGTTCGTAACCATGTATTTGGGCCTTAAATGGGCCTTGTTTATATGTTCGGGCCCTTATTAGGCTTATTGGGCCTAAAAAGGCTAGTTTCATTTCCAAGTTTTCTTTGGTAAGCCCAACTCAATCCAGATCTTTATTGGGCTTTACAATATTTTGTGGTTTTCAAATGGGGCATATTTCAGAGGTGTTACATAAACCCCATCTAAAGTGGGGCGTGACACCTATGGTTACCAATGTTCTTTCTTATTTTTCCTTGTAGATCAAGATTTTGCTTTTACTTTGTTATAGTAGATAGGATTCGTTGTGTTTTTGTCTACTGGTTTTGATAAAAAATAAATAAATAAGATTAAATCACTAACTAAAACCTTAAAAAAATACCAAACTGACCGAGTGGATGGGTTGGATCCACTGGATCAACCAATATGAAAAGTATAAAGATCAACTTTTATGGTTGGATGATTTTAAACAATATTGGTTTATTTTTTTTCAATTTTATATATTATTTTTAAATAACTAGGAGGTTCATGAACAAACACATATATGCATAACTTCATATTCCTAAAATATCTAAAATAAAAAGAAAAAACACAAATAAAATAACCACTAGTTTTTTTACCCTTCAAAGTGTTGCGGCGGCATCATTCGCAACATAATAAAGTATAGATCACAATCGACCCGACTAGTTTCCAAACTCAAATTAGTCAATACATAAAATAACTTGAATGTATACAGTTGAATGAAAATGTATTATATGACCCAACTCTGTTACAGACAAAATTTATGTCGAAACATAGACTTACAATCACTCTAACTTGTTTTTGAATTAAGGGGTTGTTTGATAATATCTGAATGATTAAGTGCTAAACTAATAAGAGGTCTATACTATTAAGTGCTGAATCATTAAGAGGTCTGAACCATTAAGAGCTAGTAAATCGCTTAACTATTTAAAGGTAAATATCTGACCAATTCAGATAAGAGGTCTTAACCATTCAGCATTAGACCTCTTAACCATTCAACATTAGTATAATGCTTAACCATTTAGAGGCAAATGTCTTAACCATTCAGACATTTGCTCGTGAAACAAACAGTTTGAACCATTAATTGCTGAATCATTCAGACATCTGAACCCTTAATAAGCTGATTAAGAGCCGTCAAACAGTCACATTTACATCAAAATATAGAGTAAATGAAAATATATTATATTTGGCGTATTTAAAAACAAAGCTTACACTAAAATGTAGATCAACTTAAAACTTATATAAAAATAAGCATAAAAACGTTTTATAATTGACCCGTTCATTTTTGAAAAAATCTAAGTCAAAACCTAGACGTATATTGAAATGCCGATAGTCTTAAAGTGTACATAAAAATAGACACGGAAACAATTTACATCTGATCTGAGTCGTTTCTATTTCCAGCCAAATGTAATCTAACTCGAATTTATACCGATACATAAACAAAAATATGCATACAAGAAATTAAAAAAAGAATATATGAAAAGGTAAAAGAAAAAAAACAAAACAAGAAACGACATATGCTATTATCCTATATATTAAAAGTAGAACGAAATGAACAGTAAAATTGAAGATTAACATGCGTCTTCTTACAAAGCTTACACCAGAATTGAAGATGTCACGCGTCTTCTTCCAAAGCAGAGAAAAAAACAGCCCTTTGTGTTGTCAGGACCGGCTCTATAATGTAATTTGTGATGCCACAAGCTTAGGGCCCCCTAAAATTAAGGGCCCCCATTTTTTTAAAAATTATAGCGGGTTTTGGTATTTTTTGGGTCAATGGAATTTTGAGACGAAAATAATACTTGATAGTTGAGTATCAATGAAAATTTTGATTATTTGATATGTTATTGAAGAAACAAAACCACACAATTCACAAAACAAACGACCCTTACTAAGTTTCTTCCTCTTCGATCAATATGATCGACATCGGCTAACCCTTTTTGCCTCTTTTTAGTTCAAATAGATCAACTATCAAGAAATCACGGTTAGTATATCAAATTTTCTTTGATTTATTGTTTTTTTCAAAGAAATTTGACTAGATTGTTTTTATTTAGATCGTGTTTTACAAAAAAGCTTCATTTTTTTGTTTGATTGGACCCAGAAAATATTGAGTCGGTCTTTTGTGTTGTGTGCCACCAATTCCTCCGGTGATACATTGAAGCAATAATCTTTGATTCTTTGAAACATCAAACCCTAGCATGTCATTCTCCATTATATAGTTCTAAGATTTGAAGGCTCTTTTTTCATCCCCCAAGTTTTAATCTTTTTTGGGTTTTGATTTAGATGTGTAGCATCTTTGTTTAGTTTATCAACCTAGCTACACTACTAGAAAACTGTTAATAGATGACGCGCAAAAGATGACGCGTGAAAAAAGATGACGCGCATTTACGCGTATCATAAATTATTTGTCATCTTTTAAATTTTTCTTAGAAAGGATGACACGCATTTTTGCGTGTCATCTTAGTATGTCATATTTTAAAATCTTTTATAAGTTTATCATAACCCGCGCGCGACTCTCATTCCAATTAAACCCCCTTCTAAAGCCCTAGCTTCATACCACCCATCGATCGGCACTCTGCAGCCAGCCCCTTCACACCACCCGACCGACCACCAAACTGCCCCCACATCGCCGGCACTCTACAGCCAGCCCTTAACCGCCCGCCGGCAGCCAGCCCTCAATCGTTCGCCGGCACCCCTGCGGTGCCCAATCGACCGTGCGCGCCCGCAGCCAGCCAGCCCGCGGCCCTCAATCGACCTCACCCCTGCCCCAATCGACCTCACCCCTGCCCCAATTGATCTGAATTAGGGACGATGGAGATTGGAAGACGACGATTACTGCCGAACCACCCTCCTCCTTAACCCTAATTTCTCTTTTTGTACATCATAGATATCTTACAGGTATGTAATGTTTCCCCCTTTATTGAAGAAGAGATTGTGATTAGTATGCCGCTTGGAAGGATTACTTGTGTGATGCTCGTTGAATTCCAGTACAACTGTACAAATACGATCACAGAGCAATTACTGTAAAACGGAAGCTTAATTGACAGAAAGTTGCTTTTCAAGTAAAATATATAAATTATTTATATAAATTAAATATCTCTCATCTTAATCATGGATTCCTGCTTTTGGTCATTCTTGTAGATGCGTTGGAAGCAGAAGAATTTGCTGAGTTAGTAACCAAGCCATTGAAAGCCCTACCATACGATACACCCTGTTAAACGTTTGTAGCTTTGGATAGGTCACAGCAGTTGGCAGATTTTCTAAGGTGTTGGAGTTTGATGTCAAAGAGTTAATAACTTCTCATCTTAAAGCTAGAAGTTTTTAAGAAGCCTATCTTGAGCAACTCACTAGTAGCTTTGCTCGTTTACATCTCTGACATTCCTTTTTTCCACTTCTGTCATAATCAGTCATGACTTCCATTGAACTCGTACAAAGTAACTACACACTATTTTTACATGAAATTTTTTACAGTAAAAGTTCCAGAGATTATTTTTAACAGATTTCTCCTTGTTCTTATTTTTAACAGATTTCTCCTTGTTATTGTTTGACCAAGTCCTAAAACTTATAAAAACTCTGACACATATGCCCTTTTTGCATGATTAGGTCCCTAAACCTAAAGCAAGATGCAAGCATGGAACAAAGTGGTAAGTAAACATGTTTTTTTTCTATCTTTGAAACTTTATAGGTACTTGTGAAGCTAGTTTTAGACATTACACACTGTAGTTACTAGAGCTTTTTCCCGGGGTTTATCTTGTCTTGCCATTTTGATAGAGATAGCCTAATGAGTGGGTCTGACTGGGTTGAGTAATGGGACTTATGAGTACACTTTGTATGGCTTCCAATCTGTTTGAACCATTTGACCCTTTTTCATTTTAGTTAGACCCCTTAGCTTATTCCATTTAACCTACATATATGAGTTGAATTGCCACTTCAGCAATTTATATGTAGGTTCGGTTTGGGCCACACTGTAATTAAGTGCTACATATTGGAGGAGATGGTCCAGTCATTAAAATTGATTAGCATGGAAAGGACTTTCTCATTGGGTCACAAGACTTCCCCTTCATCAGTCTAGTGATTAGTTTCGAGAATTATGTAAGTGGTTGTCCATAGTTTTTTATTATCATTATCCATCTTTATTATTTGTTTATGAGCTGATATAGGAACCTAGAGAAGAACCATTTGATATCAGTTTACTACCAACGTAAGTCAAGTCTCATCCACGTGCAGAGATAATATCTGCTGGTAAAAAGCCCGGTGCTCTTGGTGCGACATCAGCAGGGCCTACGTCCATATTGCATATGGGCAACTACTATAATCTATTTCAGAGTTCTCAACATTTGCATGGCTTTTTAAGGTACTTTGATCGGGCATAATCTTACAAAATATGAACTTGTTACCTTTTTTAAAGGTAGCAAATTTGACCATTTGATTATGAATCGACTAGGGGTTATAAATTATCTCTACGGCTCTACTGGAAAAAATATAGCTTACAATGTAACGGGCCAGATGGGATGAACCTGTTAAAAGACACCCAATGTGTATTACAATGCATAAAGCCGCCTAAATCATTCTATTCAAGAAAGTAGATGCTTTTTGCAATAGTACAATATTCAAAATCATTCCTTGAAAATGTTTAAAAAAAGTGTTTTAGGCCCACCCAATCCAATTTGTTTTGGCCCATTACCTGATCAGTTCCACATGTTTTATCTTCCATCTTGGCTGATTATGTTCTTGTACATGGGTCCAAATGTAAGCTTAGTTCATGGAATGCTCGTTTTCTAGTGAATTATATATTAAAATAAATTATTAAATCTCTCATCTTAACATGGATTTTGGTCCTTGTTGTACATGGTATGGAAGGAAAAGAATTTTCTAAGGTAGCAGCCAATCCGCTTGGTAAAGTCTTTGTGGCATTTAAGAAAGGAGAAGGGGTCCGAGGTGTTGGCAGGATTTTCTAACTCGTTAAAGTCTATTGTCAAAGAGGTAATGACTCCATCTCATATTATCAAAAATGATTTAAGCTGGCAATTTTGACCGATTTAAATCTAGATTGGTCAATTCGGGTTGCGGGGTTGAAGGGTATTTTTAAATATGTTAAATCTTGTAAATCGTTTTTTAAGGAGATTAGGATATTATTAGATAATATAAATCTTATATATATATACCTGTAGAGATCTTGGACAAACTGTTTTAGGTCAACCCAACCTGGACCATAGAATTACCTATTTTGACCTCAACCCCTTTTCTTCTAACCCGACCTCCTCTCTTGCCAATTCTCCACCTTTATTACAGTCCCATGACTTCCATTGAATTCGTACATAAATCCATAGAATTACCTAATTTCTTTTTGTTTTAGTATGGTCAAGTCCTTGTAAATATTCCCCTTTTGCATGTTAATTCTCTAAAGTTGTATAAAACAAGATGCTAGCATTAGCCAAACTTGTACGTAAACATGTTTTTTTTTTCTTTTAAAAATATCAAGATGATTATGATGTTGAGGTTAGTTGCATTTATGACAAAAGGTTTTGTAGTTTGTACATATACAAAAGGTTCTTCTATAGCCAATTTTTAGGAAAGTTATGTAAGTTCCTGCTCTCATAGTTTTTTGTTATTTTATTAATGATCTTGTCCGCCTCAGTTATTTGTTTATGTGTGAGTATAGGAACCTACAGAAGAATCATATAATATTAGTTCTGTACACTCGGAAATTAAGTCACTGTTCTCCGCTTCTTGGAGAGAAAATCTGCTGGTACAAAGATACTGTTCTCACTTCTCAGTACCCCTCCAGCAGGGCCACTTTTACAGTTGATGCATACGAAAACTACCATAATCTTTTTATATTCAAACTTGTTACCAGTTCGAGGTGACAATTCCGGCCTATTGATTATTATTCGAAAATCACATGTGTGTTCCGCTGCTTGTCTTTATTTGGGGCTGTTCTAAGGTTGTTAGCCATCAAACCATTGTGTTCTTGGGTGCCATTACTGCCCTATCAGGTCTTCATCAGTGACGATGCTGCTGTGTTTATTCATTTCGGGTGTTTTGGTATCTCAAGACAGGTGTTTTGCTTCTAATTTCTTTTCCATCTTGACTTCAAAATCCATAAGAGTTTTTTTTTCTAAACTTTACTTGTTGCTGGAGTACTCTGTAAAACATTCTTTTTATATCTTTTTTACTTTATTTTCTGTTATAGTGATATACCTTGTTAGGCATTTTTGGACTGGACTAGATGGACTAGTATTGATCATCGAGGTAGGCATGACTTTACTATTGTTTTTTGTAGTTAAACGTTGACAGTAGTTATAACTTTATTAAGCTGATCATTGACTACCCCTTATAATATCCACGTCAGCCAGGAAGTACCGAATGTGGATATTATGTGTTGAAGTTCATGAAAGAAATAGTAGATAAAGGGCTTGAAATATTAGTCAATAACAATGTAAGCTGATCATTGACTACGTACCCCTTATATTTACCATTTGTTGCTTTGTAGTTTATATTATTGAATATAACTATCTATGCATAAGTTTTTTTATAAGTAAATTACCATTGTTGTTGCCTTGTAGTTGATATAAACTAGTCAAGTAAATTACAAATGTTTTACATAAAGGGGTTTTTGGGTCAAAACTGACAATTTTAATTTGATGAAATTGGTTTTGTCTTAGGTTGGAAAAGGTAAAGAAGAATACACTGATGGTGATTTGGATGAAGTTCGTGAAGATTGGGCGCGCTATGCATCGAATTTCATTTATATATAGGCCTGAAATGATATATTTGGACTTGTGTTAGTATTGGTATTGGACTTGTATTAGTATTGGTACTAATTGAATTTGGACTTGTTTTATGCTTTGTAGTTGTTAATTAACAACTTTTGTAAACTTTGTTGGTATTTAATGGATTTCGCTTTTAATGTTATTCGACAATTTGTTTTAGAAAACAACATGTAAATTTATTAAAAATAAAAAAAATTAAAAATGCAGGTAATTTTATGACATGCATTGCGCGTCATCTATTGTACGTCATAAAAATTTCATAGATGACACGCGGATGCGCGTCATCTAGTCATTTATGACTACCCCTTCCTTGACGCGCATTGCCCGTCATCTTTTGCACGTCATAAAATGTGCGTCATCTTTTGCGTGTCATAAACAGATGACACACGGATGCGCGTCATCTATCATTTATGACTACCCCTTCCTTGACACGCATTTGCGCGCCTGACCCCAAAGATGACGCGCAATGCGCGTCGTCTATTGCAGTTTTTCTAGTAGTGTAGAACCCTAATTTGAGGCTGGTACATCCATCGTGTGCCAAAAATTGAATGAAGTTGAGTGTTTCTTTTCCGAATAAAAACCTACGGGATGCCATAAACTTTCAATGTGGTGATGATGGGCTAAACAACCCTACTTGGCACAGACGGTCTCGATCGCCGTGGAGTCATATTGTCCGCGGTGGTGTTGGTAAGTCGGTAGGGATTTTTATGTTTTTTATGACGACAATTTCTCCGACATCTCCACGGTGGTCATCCGTTCGCTAAGGTGGTGCAGAAAAAGGTGAGTTCTCTTGATAATTCAGGCGCCTAGGGCCAGGTCTATGGTTCTGATAACAACGGTGGTACTAATGCCACGCGTCTAAGAAACCTGTGTGGAATAGGACTTTAAATGGAGTTGTTAATGCTTACAATCCAGTCATGAGTTTTTATTCCACTGGCAGTTTCAGGTACAGATATGACATCTTTCTTCTCTCTGTTTAGACATCTTCTTGGTAATCCCACTTATAAGTTAAGAGTGCCGATTTATTTATGCATTTATTGTTCTTTTAACAAGCGCTAATGCATTGTTATATTAAGCTTAGACCTGAAAGATTTGTTTGGTGAACAATTGATTGGGTATTTTGAGTACTCACAACAAATAACAGTGGGGATATTGCTAACAGTTGATATATGTATTTTCTTTTTGATCGGATTACTATGGCTTTGTAGATAGATCCTAGGAGACATGTCTCGATCGGCACACTGCTTTCCAATTATAATTATAAGGTTCTTAAAAGTAATTGTGGTTTTGTTCGATGTATTTGTAGATATCAACCTTTTTTATTAAAGTGTGAATAGTCTATGCATTCATTGGTTATGTCCATTCTATTTGTTGCTATTACAATGATTGAGCAGGCTTCATTTTGCTAAGCGAAACCCCCAAGGGACAGAGATTTCTCAGCTCAAAAGAGACATAATATATTATAATTGCTTTAAGGTTCACCTATCTTTAAATATAGCTTGATTTTCTTTTCACTAACGGTTCTCTAGAGTTTATCACAATCCGCTCTCAATTTATATCGTAATCACTTGCTTTCTTGTCTATTTTGTTTAATTGTTGTGTTATTGTTGTCATCATAATTGTGGGGTGCTCTTTTCTTTGTCTGTAAAGTCAGTACTATGAATGCGTATATCTTACAATACTCATCTGTCTCAGTACCACTAATAAATTTAGCATCTTGTTAATGTATTATATTTCGAAGAAATGAGTTGCCTGCTCATATGAAGGTATTGCGTAAGTATGGATGAATCAAGGAGGCTATTAAATTTTACAGGGTGTTGATTCAGTTGGGTTTACAATTGAATTATTAAACTTACACGGTTCCAATGGAACATCTTGGTAATTGTGGTGAGTGTGATTTTGTCCATAAATAGTAAAATACCTCTCTCGTTCTTTCTATTGTGTAATCCTTTTCTATTCTATTGTGTAATCCTTTTCTATTCGTATAGGTTAAATGCGATAGATAAGTTTAAGCTATTAAGTTTTTGGATCAAAATTGAATTGAGATAAGATACCTCATTGTTGTTACAAGTAACCTGTAACTTTTTGAGTGACTGTGCTTTCAATGAGTATGCATCCCCATTTTTCAGTCATGATGACAAGCTTATGTTGGAACTTTGTTTTAAAACCATGTGTGACATTTGTCCCACATTGGAACCAAGGAAGAAAACTCCCTTACTTATAAAGAACAATCCACTTAGCCCTTCAAGTGGATCACCAATTGGGCTAATATGGATGGGCTATGTGTGTGTATGGTTGGATTAATTAAATGGGTTATATATATGTGGCCTTGGGCCTTGGGGCTCTTGGGGTCTCTAAGACCAATAAATTTGTTTTTATATCTTAAATACGAATTTTGATTTTTTAAATAATATTTAATAATGACAATTGACAGTTGAATTTGGTTTTGATACTTAATTCGGTTTAACTGTTTTTTGTCAGCCTACATATACAGATATTCTGGGAGATCAAAAATACCAGAAATCACACACACAAAAATTCATTCTTGGAATTCGTGAAGGGATATAGCGATTTTCGTCAGAATCAAGCATTCATCTTTATTGATTGTTGTATCCTCAAAACAGATCCGATCACCAAAAATTTCTGTTTTAGGACACTGCATCGCAGGCCTCAATCTGTGGTTTACTTGTAAATAAATTCGTGAATTCTTCAATTCAAGTATGTTTACTATATTGTTCTTGTTTGATTTATAGTTAATAGTATAATTTGTCTATGCTTGTTTCAAATACTTAGTGAAAGGCTGTTCATTGATCATTTTGCAATAACAATCTAAAACAGAAATCAAAAACGTGAAGAATGGATCAACAATCCATCATCAAATCACATGTGGAAAAACCAGAGATATTCAAAGGTTCTGATTTCAGGAGATGGAAACAAAAGATGTTGTTTTATCTAACAACACTTCATGTTTCCAATGTTCTCACTGATGAAATTCCTCCATATCCTAATGGAGAAGGACAGAATCCACCAACTGCTGCCCAATTGACAGAACATACAAAGGCAGTGGAATCTTGGAAGTTGAATGAATACAATTGCAGAAATTACATTCTGAATGCCCTTGATGATTCCCTGTATGATATATATTCCATGTTTGCAACTGCAAGAGAAATCTGGGAATCACTTGAAAAGAAATACAAAACTGAAGTGGCATGTTCCAAGAAATTCGTGGTTGGAAAGTTTCTGAATTATAGAATGGTGGATACAAAATCTGTCCTTAAACAGGTGGAAGAACTTCAAGTAATTGCTCATGATCTTGAAGTCGAAGGTATGGGTATGAACTCTAACTTTCTTGTTGGTTCAATCATTGAAAAACTTCCTGCATCCTGGAAAAACTTTAAATTATATCTTAAACATCTGACTGATGATATGAGTTTTGAGCAACTCGTATTGAGAATCCGGGTTGAGGAAGATAACAGGTTGAACGAAAAGGCTGATGCTATTCCTTGGAACAAAGTGCAAACTTTATTGGTGAAGGAAGCACATCAAAACCAAGGTTCAACAACAAGAAAGGGAAATTCGCTGCCTCCAAAAACTTCTCCAAAAATGGCAAAAATCTTGGCCCAAACAAAAAGAATTTCAAGAAAAATACAGGTCCTTGCTATGTTTGTGGCAAACCTGGACATAGGGCCAAAGATTGTCGCCATAAGAGGGATCATGGAGGAAATGGTGGTGGAAACAGTGGAGGAAACAACAGAAACAATGGTGGAAATTCGGGTGGAGGAAATTCTGGTCAAACCAACATGGTTAAATCACCAAAGCTATTCATTGGGATGATTCAAACCAACATGGTATTCAACTGTGTGGACTGGTGGATTGATACTGGAGCATCAAAACACATTTGCAACTCGCGCACCATGTTCACAACATACCAGAAAGTTAATGATTCTGAGCCAATGTATATGGGGAATGCTACAACAGTAAAAGTTGAAGGAAAAGGAAAAGTGAAGCTGATGCTGACGTCTGATAAAGAACTTGTTCTTAATGATGTATTACATGTACCCGAAGTTACTAAGAATCTGATCTCTGGTCCAACTCTTAGTAACAATGGATTTAAACTTGTATTTGAATCTAATAAATTTGTACTCACCAAGGGTGGGATGTATGTCGAGAAAGGGTACCTTAGTGAGGTCCTTTTCAAAGTCAGTGTCAATCCAGTGTACTATGGTGTTGAAACACCAAACAATGATGTAACCGATGTGAATGTTAATGCAATAACGGGCAATACTAGCCCTAATTCTATGTATATGCTTGATGTTTCCTTTTTATGGCACTCCGGTTAGGACATGTTAATTTTCGTTCCATTCAAAGAATGATAAAACTTGGCATGTTACCTAAATACGCATTTGACAAATCTAAAAAGTGTGAAGTTTGTGTAGAATCAAAATTCTCTCAACACCCTCATAAATCCATAGTAAAATCAAACGAAATCCTAGGTTTAATCCACTCATATTTATGTGATTTTAGAGCAACACCCACAAGAGGGGGAAAGAACTATTATATTTCTTTTATAGTCGATTGCAGTAAGTATTGCTATATTTATCTATTAAATACCAAAGACCAAGCCTTAAACTCTTTTAAGAACTATAAGGCTGAAGTTGAAAATCAACTTGACAAAAAGATCAAAATTCTAAGGTCGGACCGTGGTGGAGAATACGAGTCCAAAGACTTCGCTGAATTTTGTTCTAAACATGGTATTATACATCAAACAACTGCTCCATATACTCCACAACAAAATGGAGTAGCAGAAAGGAAAAATAGAACATTGAAAAACATGATTAATTCAATGCTAATTACCTCTGGAGCACCATATAATCTATGGGGGGAAGCATGCCTCACTGCAAATGCAATACTAAATAAAATTCCTCATAAAAAAGTGATAAATCGCCCTACTTGATGTGGAAAGGGAAGTTACCATCTTATAAAAGGATGAAAGTGTGGGGTTGCCTAGATAAGGTACAAGTACCTCCTCCTAAGAGGACTAAACTTGGACCAAAAACCATAGAATGCATTTATCTTGGTCCAACCATGAACAGTGCAGCCTATAGGTTCCTAGTATACAAATCACATATTGACGATATCCACAATAACACCATTATGGAATCAGCAGAAGCTGAATTCTTTGAATGTGTTTTTCCATATAAAGACAAAGGAAAAGATTCCAATTGCTCAAGAAAAAGGTATCTAGATGATGATGGAATGAATGAATCCATTCTTGACAAAAGGTTACAATCAAGTGAAGCAAGTACTTCTAAGGCTCAAGAAGAAAACCTTGAACCTAAAAGAAGTAAACATGGCAAAATAGTCAAAGAATTTGGACCTGATTTCATGACCTTTGTAATAGATGACACACACAGAACCTATGCAGAAGCTATATCTTCTGCGGAAGCTCCTTACTGGAAAGAGGCAATCAAAAGTGAGATGGATTCCATTATGCAAAATAACACTTGGAAATTGGTAGATCTACCACCAGGGCACAAACCAATCGGGCATAAATGGCTATTCAAGAAGAAGCCTAGACCTGATGGTACTATTTCTAAATACAAAGCTCGTTTAGTAGCTAAAGGGTATCGTCAGAAAGAAGGTCAAGACTTCTTTGACACCTATTCACCTGTTACAAGAATAACATCAATACGAACATTGATAGCAATAGCAGCTATTCACAATTTGGAAATACACCAAATGGATGTGAAAACTGCATTCTTAAACGGTGAACTAGATGACGAAATTTACATGGATCAGCCTGAAGGGTTTGTGGTAAAGGGTCAAGAGCATAAAGTTTGTAAGTTAGTGAGATCACTCTATGGACTAAAACAGGCTCCTAAACAGTGGCATGAGAAGTTTGACAATACACTACTTTCTAATGGATTTAGAATCAATGAATGTGATAAACGTGTTTATGTCAAACAATACAAGAATGCCTACACTATCATATGCTTATATGTAGATGATATGCTTATATTAGGCACTAGTCTAGACATCATAAATCAAACAAAGAAGATGTTACACTCTAGCTTTGACATGAAGGATATGGGACCTGTGGATGTGATCCTTAGGGTAAAAGTTAAAAGGGATCCAGAGGGATATACCCTTACTCAATCTCACTATATAGAGAGTGTACTTAAGAAGTTTGGACATTATGATGACAAACCGGTAGTCGCCCCATTTGATCCTTCCAGTCATCTCAAGAAGAATAAAGGTGAAAGTGTAGCATAACTAGAATACACTCAAGTCTTGGGCAGTCTAATGTATATTATGAATTGCACTAGACCAGACCTGGCATACAGTGTAAGCAGATTGAGTCGATATTCTCATAATCCTGGGAAAGATCATTGGTATGCATTAGTAAGAGTGCTTAGATATCTAAAGCATACAATTAATTATGGATTGCATTACACGAGATATCCCCCGGTTCTTGAAGGATATTGTGATGCAAATTGGATTTCCAACACCTCTGAAGGGAAATCCACAAGTGGGTACGTATTTACTCTTGGAGGAGCTGCGATATCATGGAAATCCTCTAAGCAAACTGTGAATACCCGTTCTACCATGGAAGCGGAGTTTGTTGCTTTAGACAAAGCTGCTGAAGAAGCTGAATGGCTTAAAAGCTTCCTAGAAGGTATTCCATTGTGGCCTAAACCAATTCCTGCTATTTGTATACATTATGACAGCATGGTTGCACTCACTAGAGCTCAAAATCAAATATACAATGGTAAGTCAAGACACATTAGGCGTAGACATATTACAATAAGAGACTTGCTTAAAAATGGAATCATTTCCATTAGTTAGTCAAGTCAAAGGAAAATATAGCTGATCCTTTGACAAAAGGCCTTAGTAGAGAGCAAGTTCTCTTCACTTCGAGGGGAATGGGCTTAAAGCCAACACAATGAGTCACCACCTGGCGGAAACCTAACCTAGCAATAATGGAGATCCCATGGCCTAGGTTCAAAAGGACAACTAGTTGGGGAAGACTCAAAGCAGTTTAAATACAAAGGTATGCTTACTCCTATGAAGATTCACTTTGTATTATCCGTTGATGATTTAGGGTTGAATACTAATTCTTAATAATGCTGATAGCTTTTATAGTGGAATACCACGGATTGTTCCAAATTAGCATTACCTATGTGAGATGGATGTGAGGTCGCATCTTTAGGAGCTGATATGGCTAAGCTCTCTAAAAGTCTCATGAAGAAAGGATTGTTCACGGCCAAATGAACACATGGTAAGAAATGACCTATATTTAGATTTGACATGTGTAATACTCCTACTCTATTCTACTACACAACGTGGTTAGTTCAAAGACTAAATAGCTCACTACCCATAAAGTAGATTCAAGTAGTACTTACTATGAAAGGTTCAAGTCTTACAACACCTCTTCAGATGCATGTCATATCTTATCTCCCTGATTTGAATATCAAAGTTCTCCTATTTTCTATTCAAATGTGGGGTATTACTGATGTTTGAATAGAAAATGTGGGGTATTGTTAGAACTTTGTTTTAAAACCATGTGTGACATTTGTCCCACATTGGAACCAAGGAAGAAAACTTCCTTACTTATAAAGAACAATCCACCTAGCCCTTCAAGTGGATCACCAATTGGGCTAATGTGGATGGGCTATGTGTGTGTATGGTTGGATTAATTAAATGGGTTATATATATATATATATATATATAATTAATGGTCAAAGATTAGGGCCTTGGGGCTTTTGGGGTCTCTAAGACCAATAAATTCGTTTTTATATCTTAAATACGAATTTTGAATTTTTAATAATATTTAATAATGACAGTTGACAGTTGAATTTGGTTTTGACAGTTAATTCGGTTTAACTGTTTTTTGTCAGCCTACATATACAGATATTCTGGGAGATCAAAAATACCAGAAATCACACACACAAAAATTCGTTCTTGGAATTCGTGAAGGGGGTATAGCGATTTTCGTCAGAATCAAGCATTCATCTTGATTGATTGTTGTATCCTCAAACAGATCCGATCACCGGAAATTTCTGTTTTAGGACACTGCATCGCAGGCCTCAATCTGTGGTTTACTTGTAAACAAATTCGTGAATTCTTCAATTCAAGTATGTTTACTATATTGTTCTTGTTTGATTTATAGTTAATAGTATAATTTGTCTATGCTTGTTTCAAATACTTAGTGAAAGGCTGTCCATTGATCATTTTGCAATAACAACTTACATAAGAAGAAATATAAAATTTAACCTATGTTTATGAAACTATCTGTGTCTTGAATAGATATATTGACTCCCAAAACTGATATCAATTTATGAAATATCTACTAGCCCTTTCTTTCCGTGGATGTGATGATACACCAAAATGGTGTTGGTTGTCCCTGTCCCTGTTTTGCAGCCGCAACTGGACAACGATTATGAGTCGTGCTTGATGATTACGTTTCCTCCGGTCCTAGACGGTCGGTTAGTGATGTTTGAGCCTCGGTTTACCCCGTCCTTGAGACGCGCAACGCGCCTCAAAGGTACAAACACTAGTTAGTGTGATTTAAACCTACAAAGGCCAAAGTTAAGATGTTGAGAGTATACCACTCCAGCCAAAACTCCTTTGTTGTAGCTTTTAAAAACTAATTATTTTTATGGAACAAAAGTTGATGGCTTCTCATTGACCACCGACCTTTGATTTTTTAAAAATTGACGGCTTCTCATTGACCATCGACCTTTGATTTTTTAAGTTATAGTATATAACTAGTTTTTTTAACCGCCGCTCATTGCAACGGGTTCGTACGTGGTGTGATTTCTCCAATCTATTATTTTGTCGTACCCAAAACAGTTAAACCGAATTAACTATCAAAACCAATTCAACTGTCAATTGTCATTATTAAATATTATTTAAAAAATCAAAATTCGTATTTAAGATATAAAACAAATTTATTGGTCTTAGAGACCCCAAGAGCCTACATATACAGATATTCTGGGAGATCAAAAATACCAGAAATCACACACATAAAAATTCGTTCTTGGAATTCGTGAAGGGATATAGCGATTTTCGTCAGAATCAAGCATTCATCTTTATTGATTGTTGTATCCTCAAAACAGATCCGATCACCGAAAATTTCTGTTTTAGGACACTGCATCGCAGGCCTCAATCTGTGGTTTACTTGTAATAAATTCGTGAATTCTTCAATTCAAGTATGTTTACTATATTGTTCTTGTTTGATTTATAGTTAATAGTATAATTGTCTATGCTTGTTTCAAATACTTAGTGAAAGGCTGTTCATTGATCATTTTGCAATAACAATCTAAAACAGAAATAAAAAACGTGAAGAATGGATCAACAATCCATCATCAAATCACATGTGGAAAAACCAGAGATATTCAAAGGTTCTGATTTCAGGAGATGGAAACAAAAGATGTTGTTTTATCTAACAACACTTCATGTTTCCAATGTTCTCACTGATGAAATTCCTCCATATCCTAATGGAGAAGGACAGAATCCACCAACTGCTGCCCAATTGACAGAACATACAAAGGCAGTGGAATCTTGGAAGTTGAATGAATACAATTGCAGAAATTACATTCTGAATGCCCTTGATGATTCCCTGTATGATATATATTCCATGTTTGCAACTGCAAGAGAAATCTGGGAATCACTTGAAAAGAAATTCAAAACTGAAGTGGCATGTTCCAAGAAATTCGTGGTTGGAAAGTTTCTGAATTATAGAATGGTGGATACAAAATCTGTCCTTAAACAGGTGGAAGAACTTCAAGTAATTACTCATGATCTTGAAGTCGAAGGTATGGGTATGAACTCTAACTTTCTTGTTGGTTCAATCATTGAAAAACTTCCTGCATCCTGGAAAAACTTTAAATTATATCTTAAACATCTGACTGATGATATGAGTTTTGAGCAACTCGTATTGAGAATCCGGGTTGAGGAAGATAACAGGTTGAACGAAAAGGCTGATGCTAATTCCTTGGAACAAAGTGCAAACTTTATTGGTGAAGGAAGCACATCAAAACCAAGGTTCAACAACAAGAAAGGGAAATTCGCTGCCTCCAAAAACTTCTCCAAAAATGGCAAAAATCTTGGCCCAAACAAAAAGAATTTTAAGAAAAATTCAGGTCCTTGCTATGTTTGTGGCAAACCTGGACATAGGGCCAAAGATTGTCACCATAAGAGGGATCATGGAGGAAATGGTGGTGGAAACAGTGGAGGAAACAACGGAAACAATGGTGGAAATTCGGGTGGAGGAAATCTGGTCAAACCAACATGGTTGAATCACCAAAGCTGTTCATTGGGATGATTCAAACCAACATGGTATTCAACTGTGTGGACTGGTGGATTGATACTGGAGCATCAAATCACATTTGCAACTCGTGCACCATGTTCACAACATACCAGAAAGTTAATGATTCTGAGCCAATGTATATGGGGAATGCTACAACAGTAAAAGTTGAAGGAAAAGGAAAAGTGAAGCTGATGCTGACGTCTGATAAAGAACTTGTTCTTAATGATGTATTACATGTACCCGAAGTTACTAAGAATCTGATCTCTGGTCCAACTCTTAGTAACAATGGATTTAAACTTGTATTTGAATCTAATAAATTTGTACTCACCAAGGGTGGGATGTATGTCGAGAAAGGGTACCTTAGTGAGGTCCTTTTCAAAGTCAGTGTCAAACCAGTGTACTATGGTGTTGAAACACCAAACAATGATGTAACCGATGTGAATGTTAATGCAATAACGGGCAATACTAGCCCTAATTCTATGTATATGCTTGATGTTTCCTTTTTATGGTACTCCCGGTTAGGACATGTTAATTTTCGTTCCATTCAAAGAATGATAAAACTTGGCATTTACCTAAATGCGCATTTGACAAATCTAAAAAGTGTGAAGTTTGTGTAGAATCAAAATTCTCTCAACACCCTCATAAATCCATAGTAAAATCAAACGAAATCCTAGGTTTAATCCACTCATATTTATGTGATTTTAGAGCAACACCCACAAGAGGGGGAAAGAACTATTATATTTCTTTTATAGACGATTGCAGTAAGTATTGCTATATTTATCTATTAAATACCAAAGACGAAGCCTTAAACTCTTTTAAGAACTATAAGGCTGAAGTTGAAAATCAACTTGACAAAAAGATCAAAATTCTAAGGTCGGACCGTGGTGGAGAATACGAGTCCAAAGACTTCGCTGAATTTTGTTCTAAACATGGTATTATACATCAAACAACTGCTCCATATACTCCACAACAAAATGGAGTAGCAGAAAGGAAAAATAGAACATTGAAAAACATGATTAATTCAATGCTAATTACCTCTGGAGCACCATATAATCTATGGGGGAAGCATGCCTCGCTGCAAATGCAATACTGAATAAAATTCCTTATAAAAAGTGATAAATCGCCCTACTTGATGTGGAAAGGGAAGTTACCATCTTATAAAAGGATGAAAGTGTGGGGTTGCCTAGATAAGGTACAAGTACCTCCTCCTAAGAGGACTAAACTTGGACCAAAAACCATAGAATGCATTTATCTTGGTCCAACCATGAACAGTGCAGCCTATAGGTTCCTAGTATACAAATCACATATTGACGATATCCACAATAACACCATTATGGAATCAGCAGAAGCTGAATTCTTTGAATGTGTTTTTCCATATAAAGACAAAGGAAAAGATTCCAATTGCTCAAGTAAAAGGTATCTAGATGATGATGGAATGAATGAATCCATTCTTGACAAAAGGTTACAATCAAGTGAAGCAAGTACTTCTAAGGCTCAAGAAGAAAACCTTGAACCTAAAAGAAGTAAACATGGCAAAATAGTCAAAGAATTTGGACCTGATTTCATGACCTTTGTAATAGATGACACACACAGAACCTATGCAGAAGCTATATCTTCTGCGGAAGCTCCTTACTGGAAAGAGGCAATCAAAAGTGAGATGGATTCCATTATGCAAAATAACACTTGGAAATTGGTAGATCTACCACCAGGGCACAAACCAATCGGGCATAAATGGTTATTCAAGAAGAAGCCTAGACCTGATGGTACTATTTCTAAATACAAAGCTCGTTTAGTAGCTAAAGGGTATCGTCAGAAAGAAGGTCAAGACTTCTTTGACACCTATTCACCTGTTACAAGAATAACATCAATACGAACATTGATAGCAATAGCAGCTATTCACAATTTGGAAATACACCAAATGGATGTGAAAACTGCATTCTTAAACGGTGAACTAGATGAGGAAATTTACATGGATCAGCCTGAAGGGTTTGTGGTAAAGGGTCAAGAGCATAAAGTTTGTAAGTTAGTGAGATCACTCTATGGACTAAAACAGGCTCCTAAACAGTGGCATGAGAAGTTTGACAATACACTACTTTCTAATGGATTTAGAATCAATGAATGTGATAAATGTGTTTATGTCAAACAATACAAGAATGCCTACACTATCATATGCTTATATGTAGATGATATGCTTATATTAGGCACTAGTCTAGACATCATAATCAAACAAAGAAGATGTTACACTCTAGCTTTGACTTGAAGGATATGGGACCTGTGGATGTGATCCTTAGGGTAAAAGTTAAAAGGGATCCAGAGGGATATACCCTTACTCAATCTCACTATATAGAGAGTGTACTTAAGAAGTTTGGACATTATGATGACAAACCAGTAGTCACCCCATTTGATCCTTCCAGTCATCTCAAGAAGAATAAAGGTGAAAGTATAGCACAACTAGAATACACTCAAGTCTTGGGCAGTCTAATGTATATTATGAATTGCACTAGACCAGACCTGGCATACAGTGTAAGCAGATTGAGTCGATATTCTCATAATCCTGGGAAAGATCATTGGTATGCATTAGTAAGAGTGCTTAGATATTTAAAGCATACAATTAATTATGGATTGCATTACACGAGATATCCCCCGGTTCTTGAAGGATATTGTGATGCAAATTGGATTTCCAACACCTCTGAAGGGAAATCCACAAGTGGGTACGTATTTACCCTTGGAGGAGCTGCGATATCATGGAAATCCTCTAAGCAAACTGTGAATACCCGTTCTACCATGGAAGCGGAGTTTGTTGCTTTAGACAAAGCTGCTAAAGAAGCTGAATGGCTTAAAAGCTTCCTAGAAGGTATTCCATTGTGGCCTAAACCAATTCCTGCTATTTGTATACATTATGACAGCATGGCTGCACTCACTAGAGCTCAAAATCAAATATACAATGGTAAGTCAAGACACATTAGGCGTAGACATATTACAATAAGAGACTTGCTTAAAAATGGAATCATTTCCATTAGTTATATCAAGTCAAAGGAAAATATAGTTGATCCTTTGACAAAAGGCCTTAGTAGAGAGCAAGTTCTCTTCACTTCGAGGGGAATGGGCTTAAAGCCAACACAATGAGTCACCACCTGGCGGAAACCTAACCTAGCAATAATGGAGATCCCATGGCCTAGGTTCAAAAGGACAACTAGTTGGGGAAGACTCAAAGCAGTTTAAATACAAAGGTATGCTCACTCCTATGAAGATTCACTTTGTATTATCCGTTGATGATTTAGGGTTGAATACTAATTCTTAATAATGCTGATAGCTTTTATAGTGGAATACCACGGATTGTTCCAGATTAGCATTACCTATGTGAGATGGATGTGAGGTCGCATCTTTGGGAGCTGATATGGCTAAGCTCTCTAAAAGTCTTATGAAGAAAGGATTGTTCACGGCCGAAATGAACACATGGTAAGAAATGACCTATATTTAGATTTGACATGTGTAATACTCCTACTCTATTCTACTACACAACGTGGTTAGTTCAAAGACTAAATAGCTCACTACCCACAAAGTAGATTCAAGTAGTACTTACTATGAAAGGTTCAAGTCTTATAACACCTCTTTAGATGCATGTCATATCTTATCTCCCTGATTTGAATATCAAAGTTCACTTATTTTCTATTCAAATGTGGGGTATTACTGATGTTTGAATAGAAAATGTGGGGTATTGTTGGAACTTTGTTTTAAAACCATGTGTGACATTTGTCCCACATTGGAACCAAGGAAGAAAACTTCCTTACTTATAAAGAACAATCCACCTAGCCCTTCAAGTGGATCACCAATTGGGCTAATGTGGATGGGCTATGTGTGTGTATGGTTGGATTAATTAAATGGGTTGTATATATATATATATATATATATATATATAATTAATGGTCAAAGATTAGGGCCTTGGGGCTTTTGGGGTCTCTAAGACCAATAAATTCGTTTTTATATCTTAAATACGAATTTTGAATTTTTAATAATATTTAATAATGACAGTTGACAGTTGAATTTGGTTTTGACAGTTAATTCGGTTTAACTGTTTTTTGTCAACCTACATATACAGATATTCTGGGAGATCAAAAATACCAGAAATCACACACACAAAAATTCGTTCTTGGAATTCGTGAAGGGGGTATAGCGATTTTTGTCAGAATCAAGCATTCATCTTGATTGATTGTTGTATCCTCAAAACAGATCCGATCACCGGAAATTTCTGTTTTAGGACACTGCATCGCAGACCTCAATCTGTGGTTTACTTGTAAACAAATTCGTGAATTCTTCAATTCAAGTATGTTTACTATATTGTTCTTGTTTGATTTATAGTTAATAGTATAATTTGTCTATGCTTGCTTCAAATACTTAGTGAAAGGCTGTCCATTGATCATTTTGCAATAACAGCTTACATAAGAAGAAATATAAAATTTAACCTATGTTTATGAAACTATCTGTGTCTTGAATAGATATATTGACTCCCAAAACTGATATCAATTTATGAAATATCTACTAGACCTTTCTTTCCGTGGATGTGATGATACACCAAAATGGTGTTGGTTGTCCCTGTCCCTGTTTTGCAGCCGCAACTGGACAACGATTATGAGTCGTGCTTGATGATTACGTTTCCTCCGGTCCTAGACGGTCGGTTAGTGATGTTTGAGCCTCGGTTTACCCTGTCCTTGAGACGCGCAATGCGCCTCAAAGGTACAAACACTAGTTAGTGTGATTTAAACCTACAAAGGCCAAAGTTAAGATGTTGAGAGTATACCACTCCAGCCAAAACTCCTTTGTTGTAGCTTTTAAAAACTATTTATTTTTATGGAACAAAAGTTGATGGCTTCTCATTGACCACCGACCTTTGATTTTTTAAAAATTGACGGCTTCTCATTGACCATCGACCTTTGATTTTTAAGTTATAGTATATAACTAGTTTTTTTAACCGCCGCTCATTGCAACGGGTTCGTACGTGGTGTGATTTTTCCAATCTATTATTTTGTCGTACCCAAATCGTTTTTTATTACATCCAAAGACATACTGATCCGAACTTATACCAACACGTGTATAAATATATAAACGTAAGAAATTGATCTTTTAGGTAAATTGTACATGAACAAACCATGAGGTTTATAAACTTAAGGAGTTTAAAGTGACGTTTAATAAAGTTTTTAAAAAGTGTTAACGGGTAAGAGTTTAAAGATTAAAAGCAGCACATATATAAGAGTAAGCATAGACGTGAGGATGCAAAGCGTCATGTCTGCAAACTTTGCTACTTGCGTCACGGTATACATAGAAAGGCATATTAAAACATTGTTATGCATAACATGTCCCGTCATACAAACTTGCGCCTTGCGGCGTAACAGCATGACAATTTCAACGCAGTTAAGAGCACGTCATAACACGTACACCAACTTCGTTACATGCCTACAGACTAATAGTTTGAATGGAAAAAGTTAAAAAAGAGGCAAAAACACCCAAAAGGAAAAAAATGCAGGAGCCTGGCGTGAACTCGCGTCTCCTGTGTATACACACACAACTCCAACCAACCGCTCTAGCCCTGTGATAGTGTTAGGTTCCAGAAAAAATGTTATTTAATAACAAAGGTACTCAAGAAAAAGAGAGAAAAAAACTTGGGGTGCAATGACAGTTTGACACATGGCAAGGGCGTGGGGACCATCCATAAAAATTGTAAAATGAGTACTACACTACAAGAAATGTCTCCTATAATGACGACGCTATTAGTGCCTTAGCGGTGACATAATCAATAGCGGCGACAACATTAGCATCGACTTGTCGTCACTATTGATCCTCGATCCGTTTGTAATTTTTCAGTTAGATTTGCCCGTTGATTGGTCTGTAGATCTAATGGTCGAAGTTTCATCGCACATTACCAAATAGACATGTGACAACTCGCTACTATTAGTTAAAGGATAAACTCCCCCATTGATTCCCTCCACCCCTACGTCGTCGCCTCCATCTTCACCATCCCGCCAACCTCAACCGTCGACCTTCCCTCAGCTGGTCGACCTCACAATCCCTCAACCTACTCCTCTTCACCACTCCACTGGCCCTCACCAACCCTCAGCCCTTAAGATCTAGCCGACCATGATCGTCCCTGCTTAACCCTCATCAACCGCCCCCCGTCGATGACCACTAGTCGATCAATCTCGCTCACTGCCATCAAACTCCATAGCCACCACCAACCGCTCCTACTACTTCACAACCACCACCAAACCTGTTGTTTACTCCGGACACCACCAACCGCTGCTACCTCGGCCGTTAATTCCAGCATGCTTACTCCAAACCTTTGTAGTGCTAGTATAATATAATGTAGAGGTGTACAAATCGGTTTCGTTTTCTCAAACCTGTTCGGGTTACAAACTGGTTTGGCTCACTGAATAATCGAACCTTTTGGACCGGTTTGAAACTGGTTTTTTAATAAACTGGTTTTCTACCGGTTTAATCGTTTTTTTTTCATTTTTGAACCGGTTTTAAAACCGGTTTTAGGTGCGGAGTTACCAAACCAGGTTACAAACCGGTGGTTCAGATTGGGTTGGAAACCAGTTTGACTCAAATTAGTTTTTTTCAAATCGTTCCGGTTTTTATGACTGGTTCATTCCTGAACCAATTTTTTTGTACACCTTCTGTATAATGGGTTCTGTTCCAACAGGGTGTTAATTGGAACCTTTTGGAAACATAGGGGCACAAAAGAAACAAGATGGTTTATCAAAACCTAGGGTTTTATTTTTGCATCTTGCTTCTCTTTTTGCAGAAACACTTCACCGAGTAATCAAAACATGAAAATTCGCATCCCTCCGCCATTGATTTCCCCAATTTTCGCTCGATCTCGATCGATCAAACAACCCCTTTTATCATTTTGCTCAATCTCCGACGACAATCCATCGTCACAACAACAAATTCCCACAAAACCCAACTCAAAAACCCTATCTTTTGACATTGCCAATCACCAACGACCCCAAGATCCAGTTTTGAATCAGACCCATGTCACAGAAGTCATAATTTCTCACAGAAATGACCCAATTTCAGCTTTGAACCACTTCAAATGGGCTACAAGAAAAGGGTTCTTGTCGGGTCAAGGCATTGGTGACCCGTTTCTTGTTCTTATTCACATTCTAATGTGCTCAGAAGAATATTATGGGACTGCTAAGAAGTTGATTAGCAAATGTGTTTCAGAGTGTTTGGATCATGGGCCAGGTGAGTTTGTTTCCCAATGTGTTGTCACTGCTGAGAGGTTTCAATTTGATTGCAGTTCAAATTCTAGGGTTGTTAATTACTTGCTGTGTAGTTTTGTTCGATCATCGCGATTGGGAGACGCGGTTATTTGTTTTAGGAAGATGGTTGAGAACAACATTGTTCCATGTGTTGCATATGTTCATATTTTTTTGAATGCATTGGTTAGAAATAATATGATCACAGAAGCTAGAGGTGTGTTTGATGAGATAGTAAGAATGAGAATTCCTTATGATTGTGCAACGATACGAGTGATGATTCGTGGGTGTTTAAGAGAAGGTAATGTTGATGATGCTGTGCAGTACTTTTGGGATGCAAAGGCTAATGGGATTGAACTCGATGCGATAACTTATAGTACTGCTATTCATGCTGTTTGCAAGAAAGCGGATGCTGTTTCTGCTTGTGCGTTATTGAATGAGATGAAAGAGAAAGGATGGGTTCCGTCGGAGGGAACTTACACTAATGTAGTTGGAGCTTGTGTGAAGCAGAGATGTATGCTAGATGCGTTAAGGTTAAAAGACGAAATGGTTAGTAATGGGGTCCAAATGAATCTGGTGATTGCCACAAGTTTAATGAAGGGATATTGTGTTAATGGAGATCTTCATAGTGCTTTAAATTTGTTTGAAAAGATTGTTGAAGATGGTCTTTGTCCAAATAAGATCACTTACTCTGTTTTGATTCAAGGGTGTGTCAACAATGGGGATGTGAAAAAGGGTTTTGAATTGTACACACAAATGAAAAATGAAGGTATCAAGCCCAATGTTTACAATGTGAATTTGTTAATAATTGGGTTTTTCAAAGCTGGTTTAATAGATGAAGCAAAGAAGCTATTTGAAGATGCGGTTGAAGTTGGTGTTGCCAATGTATTTACTTATAATGATCTTATTTCTTGGCTTTGTAAAGCGGATAAACTGGATGAAGCATGTGATGTATTCAATAAGATGGCGGAAGATGGAATTTCTCCAACAGTTGTTACATATAACAACATTATACTCGGCCATTGCAGAAGTGGAGATATGGATGCAGCATTAAATTTGTTTAACACAATGCAAGAAAAGGGTTTCAAAGCTAACGTCATCACTTATAGTATTTTAATTGACGGGTATTTTAAGAAAGGCAAAAGTGAGGAAGCTTTAGCCATCTTTGACCAAATGGTGGACTTAGGCTTTCTTCCGTCTGACTACACCTTCAATATAGTCATCAATGGTTTGTGCAAAGTTGGTAAAACATCCGAGGCTAGTTTAATGTTGAAGAAAGTGGTGGAAAGGGGTTTTAATCCCACATGTATGACTTATAATAGTATTATAGACGGTTTTGTCAAAGAGGGAACTATTAATTTCGCGTTAGAAGTTTATACTGATATGCATAAAGCCGGAGTTTCCCCTAATGTTGTCACATACACTTCATTGATTCATGGGTTTTGCAATTGCAGAAACATGGATCTTGCCTTGAAAATGAGGAATGAGATGAAAAGCAAAGGTCTTGAATTGGATGTTGTATCATATGGTGTTTTAATCAACGGATTTTGCAAAATTAGGGACTTAAGAAAGGCACGCGAAATCTTTAATGAGCTTTATGAAGTTGGGTTATATCCGAATACGGCTATTTATAATAGCATGATAAGTGGATTCCGGGATCTTGATAACATAGAAGAAGCTGTTGACTTTCACAAGAAGATGGTCAACGAGGGGATTTTATGTGATTTACCAACTTACACTACTTTGATTGATGGGCTGCTTAAAGCTGGAAAAATTGTTTCTGCTTCTGATTTGTATACAGAGTTGCTTGCAAAGAACGTTGTGCCGGATGTCATTTTATATTCAGTTTTGGTCAATGGTCTTTGTAATAAAGGTCAACTTGAGAATGCACGTGAAATCTTGGAAGAGATGGATAAAAAGAATATGGTTCCTAATGTGGTTATTTATAATTCTTTAATAGGAGGATATTTTAGGGAGGGGAAATTGCAAGAGGCTTTTAAATTGCACGATGAGATGCTAGATAGAGGTCTTGTACCTGATGAGAGGACATATGATATTCTTGTTACGGGTAAAGTCAAAGGGATTGACTCAATGACGGAACTTTCAGTTTAATACGAGTTCATTAGTATGCTGGTTTGACCACTTTGACTTTTATGGCACTCAGTCGAGTCGATTGATTGGATCTTTCACTTTTCATTGATAGACACTTGTTTCTGCGGCAGCATTGGAGGTACATTACGATGCATGTGCTACTTTACATCATGCAATTGTAATATAAGTTCTTATCCACTTAATGATTGTTAGTATTTTCAAGATTGTTAGCACTTACTTTTGCATTATCTTATTTTTACCAAGAATTATGCTTATATTCATTTAATGTCTAATTTGTAGAGAAGGCAAAATGGGTGGTTTGGGTCAATTGGGTAACGGGTCAAAATGGGTTTGGATCAAAATATACAGTTTCTTACGAGTTAAAACATGTTGGGTCAGGTCGACCAGAAACTCCTTTTTGTCCAAAAAGTTATACAGTTTTCATGAACTGTTGTCTAATACGTTTACAAAAAAATTGTTACTTTTGAACAAGTTGATTTAGGAGGTTATATGCGTGAAAAATACACTTTAGATCCTTTTCCTTTGTAGCTAACAATTTGAAATTTACTCGTTTGAACCATTAGAGATAAATTATAGCCTAAATCCACCAGTTCACGAATGGGTCAACCATGCCACCACTAACTTGCACCAATTTGTACATTTGAACTTATAATCTTAAGACATAAGGATATACTAATACCATCGGGCCAAAGATTAATTCATACTGCACGTTAATTCTAGAATCTAGATTAAATAACACCAAACTCGATGATGTTTTCAGGAGTGTAGGATTTTAAAAGGACCAAGTTAATTCTAGAATCTAGATTAAATAACACCAAACTCGATGTTGTTTTTCAGGAGTGTAGGATTTTAAAAGGACCAAAGCTTTTGCTACCCGTTATGTTTGGTGCGGCTCTTCATTCAATTTGCAATCAACTTCTTTCAAGTGACCATGACAACCATTTGCAAGGTATTTTGTTCATTTTGATTTTTTGGTATCATGCCCTCAGCTGCTGTACAGTGTTTTAATTACCTTAGCGTAGACAACACGGGCACAGATGATACATATTATATGCACATTCTTATCATTTTGCCCTTATAACGCGTATAATAATCCTACTTCATGAAGATATATGTTTTACAATATACATATTGATTTTTTATGCAACAATTAGTACTGCGGTTTTCATAATTCTCATTTCTATTCAATAGAATTTACACCAACTTTGCTCGGGGCTTCAATATCGTTATAATAACTCGAGTACATTGGGATCTCGAGCCTTTCTCCTTGTCCCGAAATAGAATAAGCTTCCTCACCATGAATCGCATCATCACCTACTTCCAGCTCATGATCAGTCATCCTCAAAGGCACAAGTAGGCTCACAAACACACACACTACACTTGTCATGACAATATTAACCAGCACAACGAACAAAATCCCGAGTAGTTGAATTCCCATTTGCCTAACTCCCCAACGAATACTTTGCGACGTCCCAAGATGCAGTCCGTGGAATAAACCCATGTATTTGTTCAAACTCCCGTAGAACAGTTCGCACAAATGAGGTTCAGCAAACAAGCCTGTGAGGACACCTCCCAAGATTCCTGCAATGGCGTGCGTGTGTAACATTGCCATTGTGTCATCGACTTTCTGTAGGAGTTTAACTTTCTTTTGCATTACCATCATTGTGAACCATGGGATTGAGCCCGAGAAAATGCCCATTATGATCGCGGCGTATCCTTGCACCACCCCGGCTCCAGGGGTGATGCAGACTAGACCGGTGATCATGCCCTGAACTGCACCCACAACCGATGCTTTCTTGAAGAAAATTATGTCGAGCGTGAGCCATATTAGGAGACTTGTAGCCGCGCAGATGTGCGTGTTCAACACGGCTAAGGAAGCATCTGTGCTAGCCACGTATGGGGACCCGCCGTTGAACCCGGTCCAGCCCATCCATAACAAACCCGCACCCGCTAACATCATAATAATATTGTTGGGAGGAAAGTTTTCCCTATCCAGGGTCGATCTGGGACCAACCTGTATAATATTCCGTCAGCAACTCGAGGTGTTAATAACGAGATATTTTAACATGTCAAACAGGTAAAATAAGTAAAATAATAAACATGTCAAATTGGTAGACCGGGACAAAGTCGCACAAAATGTTCTCAATAGTTTATAACCACCTAAATTGCTTTATTAAGAAAGTAGAATATTATTTTACAATATGATTTTTATAATCCTATTTGATGTGTTAAGTATTAATGGAATGTAATTTAAAAAAGAAAAATAAAAAGTTTATTTTGTTTTTATGCATTGACCAGTAAACCCAACTTAATTTGATGCTAACATGTTATCCTAACTCAACTGACTTATCGACTAGAGTTTGAGAAAATGTGACATGGTTTTGATACAACACGTTTAACACGATCATTCAGTCGAACATGTCATTTTTTATACTAAAACATACATATTTAATAAGAAAAGTACAAGACACATGTTTAACATGAAATGTTACTAGTTTTAATAATATGAATGACATGTTTAAAACGATTATTTAGATGCATCCCACTTAAGACGGCTAACAAATAGTATATAACTAAATAAATAAAATGTATGAAGAGAGTAGCAGTCCATAATATTCTTAAGAAAGTACGCTAGCTGGTAAGTGAAGGGAATTAATTATAAGATTACAAATATACTTCATTGTGATAACATGTCCTATATGTCATGTGTTGAAATGCTAACCAATTTAACATATTTAGTTAAGCATTCGTGTGCCATAAATGGTTTAGCAGGGTGACCCATGTACACGTTTTTCATGCTATTAACCTTGCTGACCTTTTCGTGACTTGAATTCGTTTAATCCAAATCCTTACCAGTGCAAGTTAACGTCAAGTCGTGTTGGGGGTTAACGGGTCACGCTATAAGTTATTAGCTCTAGTGTTGGCCCGTTACGGACTTGTACAATGTGTTTAGTTTATTGTATCTACCAAAATTAGAAAGAAATATTGCAAGTATCAGGAATCCGAAATACCCAGTAAGCAGTGGTGTAACCAGCGACTCCTGAAGCTAAATGTATGACGTAACCGCCGGCGAAGTCGATGATTCCCATCTTGCTGAGCCAACCATTCGTAGACCATATCGTAAACACGCTAAACGTGTAAGCAAACGTTAGCCAAAGTGGCACAAACAACATCCATGCATAAAAGTTCATCCGACCCAAAACTGCACCCGCGATTAAAATCAAAGTGATTGCTGCAAAAACAAACTGAAAGAACACGATCGTGGCACTCGGGAACATCCCGATAAACGCTTGTTCAAGAAGGTACTTCTTTGTGAGGGCAGTATCGACTTTTCCCCAAATAGGAATGAGTTCATCCCCGAAAGAAAGCCGGTAACCCCAACATACCCAACAAACAAGAACCATTGCAAAAGCATAGAACACCATGAAAGCCGAGTTCACCGCCCATTTCTTCTTGACCGCACCACCGTACAAGATCATTAACCCCGGGACACTCTGCAGGCCGACTAGCGTTGCTGCCACAAGCTGCCACGCGTTGTCGGCTTTGTTCATCCATTCAGGGCTTGCTTCATCGGGTAGCAAGTTTGGAGGAAATGCAAACGATTGTGTTAGATTAAACTGTGGCGGTGCTGGTGGCGAGAAACTCATCGTTCTTTTCGAGCACACAGGTCAAGTATTGGTGATCACTATCATCCTTAACGCGATACGCGATAGTATTAATAACACCAAGCAAACATACAAAAAGAAGAGAAACGTGAATGTGACAAACTATAAGTTCAACCGGCCTGTTGATAATTTGAAGGTACAAGTGGTTAATGCGTGAAATGTATATTACTTCCATTTGGAGGATGTTGGATGTATGTTATTTGGTTTATGGGTATGTAACAAAAGGGAGTTAACAATGTTTGTGAATAGTAGTACATTATGCATTACAGGTTGTACCTTACACACGATTGAGTCCAAAACCAAATTGTAGTCATTGTTATCTCAGATTGACAAAGACCAAATGTTGATTACTAATTAGGCATATAAATTATATCTTAGATTTGGTTGCATCTATGTGATTTTATTTCTTTAATTAATTACAATATATATGATTCTGAAACATGAACTTTTTTAGTTTTAAATTGTTTTTGGTAATGTTGTTAAACATTATTTAATTAAAAGTATTTCTTGTTTTCAAGATATATATTACTATAGTTATTATTATTACCTTTTTAGTAAATTATGTTGATTGCTCTTCTGAATATACCGGATATTACAGCTTTTGCATGTTACTTAATTCAACTATAGGTTTAATTGTTAATGTTAAAAACTTTATTCGTTTTCACTAATTGATGTTAAATGACCAATCGTTTTAATGGCTCTTAATCGCCACAATCTCTGTGATATAGATAACCTAAAAAACCTAAAACCCGACAGAAACAATCATATAAGTTGAATACCCCATTCAAGTTATTAGATGTAAATAGTTACTAAATCTGTTAAAATAATTATATGTCGAACTTCAAGTTTATATTATTTGGTTTGAGCCTTGAGGTTCTATCTATTTATTATAATAAAATAAGATTTTTAATTGTCACCTGTCCCATCCTAAACTTGATTTTCCCACTTCTCTCTCCAATTGAATATTTACATTAACTATCAATTATATTATTTAATTATTTTTAGATAAATGTGAGACTGACTCACTTGGTAAAGGTTTTGCCTCTTATAAAGGAGGTTTTGGGTTCAAACCCAGACATAGTGTAACTTGGTGTAATTTAGGAGTAGAAGTAGGATAGATTTGTCGTTCAAAAAAATATTTTTAGATTAAAATAGTTTTTTAATAAATTAAGAAAAATATCTTTTTATAAATGCAATATCTAAATAAACAGTTTTTTGTAAATATAAGTATTTTTTTTTAAAATAATAAACCTTTTTAAAAATACAAAATATTTTAAAAGCAGTGTTTATAGAAAATAAATTTTTATGAACCATAATAATTAAAATTCGGAGTTACAATAAGATTTTTTTTATATAATAATATTTTCTTAAAACGGATTGATTTAAAACAAAATGTTTCAATTTTTTAATAAAAGAAATTAAAGTACAAAAGTTTAAAGGAGATTATATCGTTAGTTTATTACTTACTTATAGGTAATTTTAATCATCTTTTATCTCAAAATAAGATTTTATAATTAATAATTTTTCATTGCTAACTATCTAATATTTTATTTATTCAACCCGTATGATAAAAAGGATACTAACCTAGTATTATATCATGATAACCAATTTTAATGTATTTTGTTTTCATCTACTTATTATTTATTTATTCTCTCCTCTAGATAAGTTATCCTTTTTAAATTCATTTTTTTGTAGAACTATTTCAACCATATAGCCCCCCACAACCAAAATCTCTTATAAGAAAATATTTGGATCTTGGTCAAAAACCAATCGTAACATGGAGGAAGTATGGTAACTTATTGACATGGTGTGAATCTATAATACTACATGTAAAGTAGAATGAACCTCTTATTATGTAACATCCGTTATTTTCAAGTTATAAACCCGAACCCGAACTAAAATCGAATTTTCATACGATATGAATTTTTTTATTTAACTTATTTTATTTATATTAATGAATTATATAAATTAGACGTTTAGTTTAAACAATATCGTGAATTGATTTATTCAATTTATCATTTAAACAACTTACAATAACTCGCTGATTTATAAATAATTCCTTTTTATAAAATTATAAAGTTTATTAATCATGTTACAAAAATAACTAAATGAAAAAGACTTTATTAAAACCTATAAAGTTATACAATGAATTTTAATAAACTTATAAAGTTTTATTAGTAATTATGAATTTTAAATAAATAATCAAATTATAAAGTTTTATAAAAGTTATAAAGATTAACAAATAGATAATTTGATTGATTATTCAATTTGATTTTATAAAGTCTATAAAGATTTTATAAAAAAATAAGTTGTTAAAATTAGAGTCTTCATAAATTTAAAATTTATATTGTAATTATTATTTTATTATTTAATTTTATATTTATTTTAAATTCTAATCATAACTCCATTTTAAAAGACTTATAACTCACCATTAACATCATTCATAACCTCCTCCTAACCTCAACTATAAAAGCAAGGTTTAGACCTCACTTTTTATTTGCTCATTCTTTAAAAATCTCTCTAACAAACCTTTCTTTCATTCTTTGGTTTTGATCAAATTCAAGAATTTTCTTTTACAAGTAATCTCAAGAAGTTTCTAAGACTAAGGTAATCTTATATTGATTTATATTAAGCATTTCTATATTCTTTTAATCATTCTAACATCAAATTGTTCTCATGTTTTAATCATTCTAACATCAAATTATTCTCATATTCTTACTTTTATTCTTTCTTCTACTAAATCTCTTTTTTTATCATTATCATTTGATCATTAACCTTCTGATATTCACTAATATTATAACAATCACTAAAATTCTTAAACAAGCTAACAACACACTAATGTAAACAAAGAATCCCGTTTGCATATGGACGGCTATGCCGCCACATTCGGTTATTCCACAAGATTATTTCCCTAAGTGATGGCTATGTTGAAGTCTTGGAATATTTTTTATATAACTCAAATGAAGTCTAATATATCATATCTCAATATAATAAATTTTTTCTAACCTGTTTCATGCTTTAATGATTTTAAAAGTGCACATAAGTGCCTTACTACAATTCTGGCAGAATATAATCTGACTTCAACCGACCATAATTTGATCATAAAAAACTAATTTGAGCAAACTCAGACTCCAATATTAAGTTCATTGAATTACCTTTTCAATGACAGTTTATATGGATTCAAACTCAATCGGACGACTCAACAATAGCCTTCACAAGATAAGTGCGCATTTCAGCACCTTCTGTCTTGTGCTACTTGTTTGACCTACTTACGGATCTGTTTATAAAAATGTTTCTGAATGAAAGTTGTCCGGGAGACTTTGAACTAGTCAAATGTAAATTTTTATAATTTTATGAAACCGTTTGCTATTTTAAAAACCTGTTCAAACACATACCAAACATTCTGTCCAGAATCTAAAATTGGTTCAATAATCGTTTATCAATCTACCTTTCGCTTACTGGCATTCCTGAGCGTCCTAACTTCTTGTAATGAATTCCAACTTTAAGTTATTGTTTTTTTTATCATTTAGGACATCACATTGACTCTTGACATGCAAGTTTTCTTATGTACTCTACAACCATCACTATACTTGTGAGTTTTTCATGTGAGTTCTCCATGCCCCCTTTTTGCTTTATTTCACACCTTTCGGGGTAAAACATGTTAACTTTATAAACTTACACTTGTAAACATCTTGATACTTGTAAATACACATGCAATTCTTCTTTACCTTTTTGTCATGGTTATTTGTGTTATTGTAAGTCTTATATGAGATACATATTTTGTTTACAATCATTAACTATTGCTAGCCTGGCGACGTCTTAGATCTTTGGGTCTGACAAGCCTATTTGGTGCTAAAGCCGATGTATTGCGGGCTCCTGATGACGTATGCTTGTTCATCATGGGAACCAAGTACACTTAGCCAATCTTATATACTTGTAATTAAGCCGAGGTTTGGTTGTAACTGTATGTGTTCTATAAGCTTGCTAACTCGTAACCATCGACATGAATTGCTACTTGTAAACCTTTTCATATATATATTTATGCGTGTATTTAAACCATGGAACTTACCAACTTTATAGTTGACCATTTTATTTTTAACATGTTTCAGGTTTACTACTTGAAGATCTTCTTGTGCTCATATAGGATTTCGACCTAGATTAATTGAAAATCTTATGTTATTGGTTGTATTTTGATTTTTTTGTAATAACTTATTTGTCTTATAATGTTCAATGAAAAATGATATATTACAACATATTTAGTTCCATGTGCTATGAACAATCGTCTTCCATTCGTCCGCTCCGATTATTCCGCCGTCGGTCGGGGTGTGACATATTAAGTGTATGTTTGATATGAGTTAATGAAATAAACGAGAGAATGAAAACGATAAATAAATGAACTAGAGCATTACCGTTATATTGTTTTAATTGGTTATTCAATGATAATAAAATAAATAATTATTTTGTGTTGTGTGATAGACGAAAAAAGATGAAAGAATACAATGTACTTTAACCAAAATGATTAGGATATCCCTCGTTACTTGCCTCAAAACAAAATTTATCAAATTTTACAATGATATCTTATTAAAATTATAATAATTTTTTCTGTCATGAAAATAAAATATTTTAACTTGAAATTTTAAAAATCACACAAGTTTCAAACTAAAAGAATTTATAAATCATCCAAAATTTGACGTCTAAAAAGTTAAAATGAATGCAAAAATCATCATATATTACCTGATGCTGCTTATCCCTTGAAAAAAAAATCACGAGAATAAATGAAAAAGATAAAAATAAAAAATTAAAAGGGGGGGAGGGGTTTTGAACTTTTATGATGTGCTGATAAAGGATCGAATCCTTATTTTACTCTATTAAAATTTAATTTTCTTCACATATAAGTATATAACATTATTATATAAAAGATTTTCTTGTTCTTTAGAGATTTTTAGCGTCATTTATCAAAGTATATGTCTGTTTTTTAGCGAATTAAGATCATCTAAGAGCTTATACCAAACAATAAACTAATTATGATTGATAAATTTTAGTTTATGGTCGCATGCAATTCGACTACACTGTTCATTATGTAATGCATGTCAAAAGGTTAAAGAGAAATTTGTTCTATCATTTTTAAAACTTTATTACTTGTGATAGTTTATATTAGTTATTCTAAACTCTTCAAAGCAGTACTATTGGAAAATATGTTGATATACATCAGCTAGATGTATATGAAAAAAAAAATATTTTGTATTTCTAAAATAGTGAATGTTTGTTTCAAAATATGTTTTACATATTTATTTTATTTTATTTTATTATATTTTTTTTATTTTACTTTATTTTACTTTACTTTATTTTATTTTATTTTATCTATTTATTATTGTTTTATCATTGGTTGTAGCAAGATCATATCATCAAGCAAAGTAAAGAAATAAAAAAGCATTTTAAGATTAAAATACAAAGAAGCATACCCTTTTTATTGTTTAATCAATATTGAGTCACATTATAATAAAACTAAATTACATATATGGAGCCGAAAATAGTATAACTAAATGGATTTTAAATATTAATCAATAATCAAACGTCCTAATGGGGACAGATTAATAATTGTAAATGATGTATTCGCTCACTAACTCGTGGCAAATTCAATCAAAATCAATAGATATTGCTATTAGTAAATAATGTTTAAATTACATAATTTGTGTTTTCAAATCAATATATACAAGTGAGAGTAAATGAAATACTTATTATGAATATTCTGTCATAATTGAATGATGAAAATCTTTTGAGTTTTGATCAATAAAGACAAATATTTCAAGAAGAGAATTTTATTTACTATTTATGAAAAAACTAGTAACTTTCTTAATTTATTAATATCTTTAATATGAAGTCAAAATTTGACGTCAAAGCACCACCACAAATATTTGGGTCACTTTCAAATGGGGTCCTTCAATTTCCCCCCCAGAATCGAGACCTCAAAGTAATATATAGCTTTACATTAAACGTTTGTTTAATAATTAGCGTTAAAATTCAAAACATGACTTATAATGAGTGATTTAAGTAAACATACTGTCCTTTTCACATAAACTAGTTGTTTACCCCACCCGCGGCCGCGGGAAAGACGTATGTTGTATGAAAAAGTGTCCAAAATCTTCTCCTTAATGTCTTCAATGACATATTTAACCTTAAGCAACCGACCTAGTCTTCAATGACATATTTAGCCTTAAGCAACCGACCTAACGATTACATACTTAGTCTTACATAGACATGAAAGGAAAAACTTTATACATGAACATTACATATTTTATTGGAAAAAGCAAAGCAATTTAATTAGTAACTGAAAATCCCATTTAGCGTATTATAGGACGACACTGACATAAAAATGTGTTCAACTGTTCTAAAAGGATATTAATATTGTCAACATATACAATTGCTTTTCAAGCGGTTAACCATTGCAAATCAACTTATGTTCCTTTTATGTCCCTCAAACTTTTTATGTATCACACATCCTTGACCACAACTATTATTAATTTATTTATCTCAGACTCTTCTAACCACACTAAACCCACATCATCAACATCATCATCACTCATAAATTTTTTCACAATTAATCTACAACAAAATCATAAATAATTTAAAGTTAAAATAAATAACGCTTACCTTCCAGGTTAGTGTACATCTAAACATCCAAAAGAAAACATTAAGGAAAAGATGAATCATCTTATGATATAAAAATATGTTCTAAGGTTTTGAGCAGACAAAAAAGGACGTCACCGTCACCTCTTCTTGTTCTTCCACGGTTACGTACGATCAAAGATGGAGTAGGGCTTCACAGCGGAATGGAATATTTACTCGTCGCCGCCGGAAAAACACCACTATCGCCACTAAGATGTGGTTGTACGTGCACCATGTTTACATCCTGAACACCTTGGGGGTCATCGTCGATGAGCGGATGATGTAGCCGCCTGAAACCTGCCTGTAATCGAGTTATAGAGAAATCACTCAACCTTACCTCATTCGCGACACACCTCAGCCCATAATCCGTTGGAGAAACGATATGTCCTTTTATCATTAACCAACAAAATTGCAGAAAAAGTATCATGGCAAGAGGAGAGGTGTGATTCACCTTAAGGAAGAAGACGCGTGGGCTACCCATTTAATGTCCAGTGAGATTTGCCTGCTCAAGCCACCAAGGCCACTCATCTTTACCGCCACGAAATCGCCACCGGTCCACCACCGTCCACCACTCCCCGTTCCATTGCTAATCGACCAAAAATAACTGCCACTCACTGTCAATTTCACCAAATCAACCGACTCTTATCCAACTGTGGTCTGCCCTCCGTTTCGTGTCTCTCTCTCTATAAGAAGTTGTGGGAACGGTGTGGCAAGAAGAACAACTACTCTTCATTTATGTTCTCTCTCTACGGTCCGTGTACCTTCACCGCCAGCAACTACACGTGTGACGCTTCATCTCTATCAACAATACGTGTCAACTTAAACCCATTCTAAAGCCACAACCGTCCATTTACAATCCGATGAACCAAAATCAAATAATTACTGTTCATTCCCTTCTCTTTTAATAAGAGTATAATTATAGTCATTTCATTCTAATCTAATAAAAAAATAAATATTAAGTACACGTGACAATACAACATTCATATTAACAAAATTTCCCAGCTTTATCTCTTCTATTAAATAATTACTTTAATTATAAATAATATTATTTAAGTCTTTTTTAGATTAAACATGGTTTTCTAATAAATTAAGAAAGATATCTTCTTATTAATCTTATTTTGTAAAGAAACAAATTTTTATAAAATAATTTTTTTACAACATCAAACTTATCTAAAAATATTAAATATTTTAAATTTAGTGTTTTTAAAAATAATTTTTTATAAACCAAAAATAATTAAAAATGTGAGTTATAATAAGGCAATTTATAAAAATGACAATTTTCAAACAAAATATTTGATTTTTTTGAAAAAATAATTTAAAAAGTTGATATCGTTATTTTATTACTTGTAGTTTTTACTCCTACCACTACAAAAAAATTGCCATTTAGTGGCACAAGGGCACATGTTTTTTGTGGTATTTAACTCTTGTGCCACTAATATATAGTTTTAGTGGCACTTTGTGTGTGCCGTATTTGTTTGACCAATATATTTAATCATATTTTTCATCTATGCTTCAAAATTAAAGTTTTAGTGGCACTTTATTATGCCATACTTACAGGTTATATAATTTTATGGCTTTTAATTTTATACCACTAATCAATCCAATACTATTAACCCTCTAATTTTTCTTAAAAAACTTTTAGTGGCACATACTTTCATTAAAAAAACTCCCTCCAAACAAATCCCACCAAAAAATTCATTAAATTAAAATTAGGGAACCTAAAATTTACAATAGTGACCATAACTCAAAATCATTCAACAGCCCCACCCCTTCGGCACCCCATCGACCCCATAGTGCCTCTGGAGCGCCCCCCACACCCATCGGAACCCATCGAACCACCTGCCTCTCCACACACCTTCGGCACCCCATCGACCCACCTGCCTCTCCACCCACCATCGAAACCCCATCGACCACCTGCCTCTCCACCCACCATCGGAACCCCATCGACCACCTGCCTCTCCACCCACCTTCGGAACCCCCTCCTCGGCGACTCCATCAACCTTCGACTCCATCCTCGGCGACTCCACCAACTGTCGACGAGCAGCCCCATCCTCGGCACCTCCATCGACGAGCAGCCTCGTCCCCGGCAGAAGGTAACCCCATCCTCGGCGACTCCACCAAAAGGTAACCGTAGATTGAAACTTTTGAGACTTTTGCTATACTTTTGCTAAACTTAAGAGGCTACATCAGATGCATTCATCAAATTACGTATATAAGTTGAGGAGCTCTCTACTTTTGCTATACTTTTGCAATATAATTGTGTATATGAGGCCAATTTGGGTAATGGGTTGTAGCATTTGATGCAAACTTTTTATAATGGGGTGTACTTTTGCAATAGATTGGGTAATGGGTTGTAGTAGTTGATGCAATTGATCTTTGTCAGTAGTGATTTTGCAAACACTGTTATGTTGTTATTTTAAATCTGAAAATGTAAAAAATGTAAACTTTTGGAGTCAGTTGTTGGATTTGATCATCGTTCATCACTGTTTGAAAGTTGAAAGTTAGTTGTTTAATGTAGTTTTGCGTTTGTAGGATCCTTACCATTCGAAAGTTCTGTCCTCCACGATATTCATCGCTATAACTACGTTCCTCATTCTTTTATTTCATCAATGTTACTCTGCTCAGATATTGAATTTCAAGATCATCATCGGTATATGTTTTTATGTTTGAATCATAATCTAATTGAATCATATTTTGTTTTAATGTTTTATCACAATCTATTGGATGACTATGTTAGCTTGTATGTATCTTCACTAATTTGTTGACTAACAATTAATGTAAACCTAAACCATGTAGTCATGGATAGATCCTGGATGTATGATGCACCTAGATCAAGTCAAACTTTTGTCAACGGAGTGCAAACCTTCTTGAATTTTGCATTTAAGAGAATATCTGTCAATGGGGGAAAAGATAGAGTGTCCATGTACAAAGTGTGTAAATATGAAATATCAAAGTAGAAAAAGTGTTCTAGATCACCTCATATGTTTAGGGTTCCGGCCAGAATACTATAGATGGGAATATCATGGCGAAGGCACAACGATTGCATCGACTAGCACAACCCTGAATAAGGAAATGCATGATTTGTTGAATGATGCTTTTGAACCAGATGGTGGAATTGGAGTGGAAGTACATGAGAATGCTTCAAACAATAGTCAGGATATGAACAATAAAGGAAGAAAGTTTGATGACCTCATCAAGGAAGTTGAAGAAAAGGTGTACCCGAATTGCAAATTTAACAAATTATCTTGTGTGATACATCTATACCATTTAAAATGCTTGAATGGATGGAGTAACAAATCTTTTTCTAAGTTGTTATAATTTCTAATCGACTTGTTACCTGAAGGAAATTTGTTACCCAAAACAACCCAACAAGTGAAAAAAATCTTGGCCAACTTGGGGTTAGGGTATGAAAAAATCCATTCATGTCCCAATGGTTGCATGCTGTTTTGGAATGACAAGGAGAATGATGAAGTTTGTTCTTTTTGTGGATCATCGAGATGGAAAGTTCATGAAGCGAATCCTGAGATGAAATAAGCGCTACCAAGAAGAAGGCTTTAAAAATATTACGGTGGTTTCCTTTAAAGCCTAGACTACAAAGATTGTTTATGTCATCAAAGACCTCTGACCTTATGAAGTGGCATCACAAAGAGCGTGTGAAAGATGGAAAATTATGACATCCAGCAGATGCACTAGTTTGGAAGAATTTTGATGAAAAGTTTCCAGAATTTGCCAGTGATCCTCGTAATGTTCGTCTTGCACTGGCAAGTGACGACTTCAACCCCTTTAGGACAATGAATGTGGCACATAGTATTTGGCCAGTTTTTCTTATTTCGTACAACTTGCCACCATGGTTGGTTATGAAACAACCAAATATTATTCTTTCTTTAATCATCCCAGGTCCTAAAGGTCCAGGAAACAAGATAGACGTGTATATGCAAACTTTAATTAAAGAATTGAAGGAGTTATGGGATGATGGAGTTAATACCTTTGATGCATCAACTAAAGAATACTTCCAGTTGAAGGCTTCTATAATTTCTACCATATCGGACTTTCCAGGTTATGCCAATTTATCTGGGTGGAGCACTAAAGGTGAACTTGCATGTCCTGTATGTGCTTTTGGTACTGATTCCAAATGGCTAACTTATGGAAGAAAATGGTGTTACATGTGTCATCGGAGGTGGCTTCCATCCGACCATCGTTGGCGATCAGATATTAGATCCTTTGTTGGACATCAAGAATTTAGAACTGCTCCTACTCCTCCTTCTGGAGATGAACTTCTACAACAATTGGATGCCATGGAATTTCTTGTAGAGAATAATGGTCGTGGTCCATGGAAAAAGAAAAGCATTTTTTATGTTGCCATATTGGGAGCATTTGTTGTTGCGTCACAATCTTGATGTGATGCACATTGAAAAGAATGTTTGTGATAACATAGTTGGTACTTTATTGGGACAAGAAGGAAAGTCAAAAGATAACTATAAAACAAGACTTGGCTTGCAAGAAATGGGTATTAGAAAAGAACTGCATCCAAAGAAACGACCTAGAAGTAATATCACTTTCATGCCGAAAGCTTGTTATCAAATGACACGAGGTGAAAAGACTGAATTTTTAAATACACTCAAGTCAATCAAGCCTCCCGATGAATTTTCATCAAATATTTCTCGATGTGTACAATTAAATGATCGTAAACTAATTGGGATGAAAAGTTATGATTGTCACATGTTGATGCAAGAGTATTTGCCGATTGCATTACGTGGAACTTTGCCAGACCTTGTAACCTCTGTTATAATCGAGTTATGTGATTTTTTAAGGCCATTTGCTACAAGGATTTGTCTGAAGATGATCTGCGTTTTCATGAGTCTAAAAATGCTCTCACTTTATGCAAGCTAGAGAAGATATTTCTCCATCTTTCTTTACTATAATGGTGCACTTAGTGATCCATTTAACAAGAGAGGTTAGGTTTTGAGGTCCTGTTGTGTTTCGATGGATGTACCCTATTGAAAGGTAAATAATATTTCTATAAATTTGATTCATTATATGCTATGTTTTTTTAGTTTTTAAATGATTAGTAACTAGTAACCTATGAACAAACAGGGATCTTTTAAAACTTAAGTTATACGTTCATAATAGAGCTCATCCTGAAGGATTAATTGCCGAAGGTTATTTAACTGAGGAAAGTATAACATTTTGCTCTAGATATTTATCGAAAGTAGAAACTATTTTCACTAGACCAATGAGGAATGATAATGAGGGTCACCAAAATCGCATTGAAGAATCAAACAATCTTTGCCCGGTCGTCCAATTAGGTCGTAATTTGCATGCGGGCGTATCTCTTCACAAAAAGAGAAGAAGATCTTCAAACTCAGAAATTGATGAGAAGTCTATCACTCAGGCGCATCGTTATGTCTTATTCAATATTGAGTCGGTTACACCTTTTCGAGAGTAAGATACTTCTTTTTGTTATTAGATACTCTTGCTCCTCATTCATCTATAAAAAATATAATAATACGAGTTTCTTTTTAAGGGAACACAAACGAATAGTTAAAGGACAACAACGTTCTCGTCGGATACCAGATTATGAAATTAACAAGATCCATGGCCAACATTTTGCTGATTGGTTCAAGAGAAGGGTAATTCCATTATACCCTTCAATTATGTTATAATTTGTTATTTAAGATGTTAGTGTTATGAGCATCAACAACTACGTTATAGGTTGCACGTATGGAAGAGCAAGGTGATTTAGTAACAGAAGATATAAAATGGCTTGCTCGTGCACTAAAAAGTATCAAACGATACTCTGGATACCTTGTCAAGGGTTATCGTTTTCACACAAAAGAAAGAGAGAAATCATTAAGAACGTAAAATAGTGGTGTCGTCGTTATTGTAGAAGGTGCAAATTATGCTAGTAGTCGAGATAGAAGACCTGTTCATGGCATGATTAACTACTATGGTAAATTAAGTGACATTATTGAGTTAAACTACCCGGGTCAAATACGAGTAGTTTTATTCAAATGTGATTGGGTTGACATCAACAGGGGCTGCAAGATAGATAATGGTGTATCATTAGTGAATTTCTCATACAAGGCACATACAGGGGCTAATTTAGCTGATGATCCATTTGTATTGGCTGCACAAGTTGATAAAGTGTTCTATGTCAGAGATTCTAAGCATAAAGATTGGGAGGTTGTCAGACATGTAAAAGTAAGAGATGTATTTAGCATGGGAAGTGTTGATGATCAAGTTGGCCTTTATTCAAATGATTGCACATTTAATGTGCCTAACTTGCATACGAGTGGTGAAGATGGTGAAGATGGCATAGACATTACACCCGAAATGGAACATGAAGTGGATTTTGAAGAAAACGATGATGACTCAATTCTTTTATGATTACTTATTAATATTATGTCATAAACATTGATATTGTTTCTTTTGCATAATCATAGTATTATTATGTATACCTATTATATTTGGGATACTTACATTGCTTTTTTTACTTGCATATTATTTTAATCTTATGTCGTAAATAAAGACATTCATATTGCATGTATTTTTGAATCTCAAGGTCTTCATACCGTGAAATTCAAGGTGATCGATCAAGTTCTCAAAAATTTTGGTCAACAAACGAACAAGGTACGTATTTTCTTCTTATTAAAATTGTTATTCTTTGCATTATCTGTTAACAATAAAAATGACTTTGATCAGTTCCAATGACAAACCAAAGCAAGAACAATCAGAATATATTAAGAGAAGTTAATGAGTATGAGAAAAGTAGAGAATTAAGGGTTCAAGAGAACCAAAAACGTCTAGCAGAGCTAGGAGTTAAAAACATTGTGAAATCTATGATAAGTTTGGCACAAAGTCAAATTATGAAGAAGAAAAACGTGAAACAAAATGTTCATGCCGGGGATGTAGACTATATTCCAGATATGGGTGATGACGAACAATCTGGTAGAAATGTTGTACTCAAAAAGGTAATTTAATTGTCAAAACTTTATTTATTTTATTCTAGATACACATATTTTCTAATGAAAATGAATTTATTATAGCAACAACCTCCAAAATTTATCTCACCAATGTCAAGCAATAAAGTGGTTAATCTAAAGAAGTTGCGTCGAATGCTTGCTTCAAATATCACCCAAAAGATCAATTGGTAAGGATTAAAATCTCACTACATAACTAGTTCAAAACTCATTTCTAGAGTTCCAAACCCTCAAATTAGGTTTAGACGTTTAGTTAACTCACAAAAATTATTGTTTAGATAAAAAAACAATACCATGTTTCAATATTACTATTTTTATTTTTTCTAATGGTATTATTTCTGTAATACAAATTAAAGAGGACTACACTTCTAAATAAGCATTAGTTGATTTAGGTGGTTTTTACCAACCCTACTACCCTAGTAGTTAATATCACAACAATAACTATTATCACTGTTGAATTTTTACCTTCTAATAAGTTTTTAGCCTAATATGAATAATAAGTACACTTTACTTTATATACTTTTTATTTATTTGTTCTAATACAAAATTTTTAATAGTTAGAAACTTAGAACTTTAAAATAAAATCTAATCATGACCACCACTACATATTATGTTGCTATATTTGTCATTATTATTATCTTTTCTTTTGACACAAAAATGTATGGTTGCAATAACGTACAACTTTTCTCAATTTAACTTTTTTATTTTACTTATTTATTTTCATTCTGAAATTATTTGGTCCTGTTTGCCCTTGTGTTAATTTTCATCCACTAGCTTTGGCCTTTGGATATCCTACGCCATTTGGTGCACACTAATTTAATTTCCGTCCCACTTAGTCATGTTTTGTTTGCCAAATAGGACAAGTGGCATGTTTTGGTTGGATAAAATCATATTAAAATGAATTTTTTTTCTTTTCTTGTGTGGTCGGCTAAACCAATCACTATGTGTTTAACATACCTCTTGTTAGAATTAAGTAGAGAAAAGATATAATTAATACTAGATGTAGGGAACACAAAGTGTGAGTAAAATAAATAGGTGATGTGATTAATTTTAAGAGAAGATGGGATGCATTTATCACAAACCTTTCTTATCAACAAGATTGTTTTCATGATTTTTCTTTGTTCAACATGGTCCTATTTTACAAGATTATGGGTGTACATTAAGTCAAAGCTTACCAGATAAATTATTTCATGAAATTACCGATCATCATGTCACAAGTTTAAATTTTGTCATACGCTATTGATGTCATTAGATATTTGTAAGTATAATGATTTTGAAGATCCAGTCAATCATAGTAGTGTTTTTTCTAGAGTTGTTAACGTAAGATCAATGGTTACCACCTTTTTGGTGTCACACGTTCCCTTGACATGATCAATATCCAAATCCCTACTCATAAGAGGGTTTGATAATTTCAAATATTAATAAACATCCTTTGCTACGAACATGTATGCTTTCTTTAAGCGAAGGGATACACCAAGGACCCAAAGGAATACTATAACATGTACAAATGGGAATGAGAGTGTATTGAAGATGTAAGTTCTAGTTATGAAAGATTAAACTCTCCAAATTTACACATTAAATCAGGAATGAGCATTTGGTAAAAAGTTAAATAGTCAGATCCCAAATACCGTCAAGAAAATGATAGAGACGTTGAAAAACTTTATCCTAAAAAAAAAGAAGCATGTTTTATGAAAGAAAAAGAAGGAATAAATCTTAACTGGATCATGAAAGAAAATCGATAAACTTCGACCATTCGTCTAAGATCATATTAACCTCCGTACTCCCTGTCATATCATCAAGACAATTTCCAAATAACTAAAAATACTAGATTATCATCTCATTACTTCTTGCTTAACGACTTAAATTTTATTCGTTGTGTTTTTACATGCTCATGTGGTTTTTGTAGTTCTAAAATACTTGATTTCTATAAGAATCACAAATCACTTCCAAATTAAAACAAATCAATTGTCAATTCGAACTTTCAATTGATTAAGACTCAAAGATATTTGCAAGATTGAACATGTGTGTATGTGTGTTCTTTGTTTCGTATCCCAAAAGAAGACCGAAGTTTTGCATTCGGTTTTTGGCGAAAAAAACTTTTAAGTTGTTATTTCTGGTTAAGTTTTAGGTGTAAAACGGGTTCTCATTTCAACATTAGAATTTCATATAAATTTTTATAATTTGCAAAATATGATGAATTTTGACCTAACCAATTCGGCCTCTTGGAGCCCCTCCCAAGGATGCTATCCATCGGACCCTCGCCCTTAAAATCGATGAGGTTTTTAAATGCTTAAAATCAAATAAACACAAATAAACATACGCTTCATGCGACCTATATAATAATGATAACGTTAAAATCACCAATAAGCCACACATAAAGAATAACTTAATATCAAATCAAGTTTCTACATAATTTTTAATAAATTCTTTTAACGACAAATGTACATTTTTTCAATCAATTATTCCATTCAAGTGAGCGATCTCAATTTCAAATCCTTTTCTCTCTATATTTTTTGTTAATAATCCAGTCTATTGAGTATTGGTCAATATTAATCTCAATTAACAATCTGACCAGTATTAATATCGGGTTTCGATTTGTTACTTAATAAAGTATCAGTCTAACTGTTCGTTAACTTCGTTAGCTTTTTATGACGTACCTCGTGACGGGATCGTAACATGACGTACAACATAGTTATAATTGGAAGTATAGATGTATAACTTATTATTATTATTTTTTATTATAAAAGATAATTTTTCTAAGTTATTCAACGTAACAATTTTATCGCTGGTAGAGTAGTTTGGAGACAAAGAGACGTAAAATTTATTATATTTTTATTTTAATTATGTAATACGTCATATCAAATGTCAAATCACAAGCAACATTACGTGTCACGTTATAAATCTAATAGAGTTAACGAACAATTAGCCCCATACTAATCTAGGTAACAAAACAAAAGATGAAATTAATATTAACTAAGTTGTTAGTTAGGATTAATACTATTACTATTTTTTAGATTATTAACATTCAATTTTTTCTTTTTACAAAGTGTTTTTTCCAATTTCCATGAACATATTTTAGATAAAATTCGAGTGCACACACGCGCCTAATAAACGCGTGAAAAATGGCATCCAGTGAGATAAAACTTCTCTCCCACACGAATTAGGCCTATTCTACACAGTGCGCGCATTACGCACCCCTATCTCTCACCTTTACCCTTTTTTAGGTTTAACCCACACCCAAATTTACCTTAATACCCTCCAACCTCATATATATTTCACAATTTATTTTTATTTTCAATAATATTATTCAAATTAAACAATTTAAACAACAACCAAACCAAACCCTAGGAATCATACATACAAATCACATAATCGGTGATCCGATAGTTAATCATCAAACATTAATTCCTCTGCTTATCGATACAATTGCTTTCAAATTCAAGAAAAGGTTAGTGATTTTGTCGATTTTGTTGTTTTAATCGTTTCCCCATTTAGTGGTTTCGATTGATTGTATATGTGATGTGTTTGATGTTTGATGTTTGGTTACTGTTTTTAATTTTTTGCTTATTGGAGTTGTTGTATGTTTTGGTTGATGAGTTTAGGTTTTGGGGATTAAATTTAAAGAAGTATTTTTATTATTATTATGTGATCAGACGTTTTGCTGTAGATGATGTTATTCTTTTTGGTGGTTGATTCTTCTTTTGTTTGGGGTTCGGAGATTATGTTTGTTTGCTTGCAAATCACTTGGTGATGATTGAGTATTGATTCTTTCTGTTTTTTTGGTTTTGGTTTTGGGTTATTGTAGTTTTTAGATGCTAGATCTGTTGTTGATCATTAAAATTTTGTCAAAAATTGGATTTATTTAGTGTTGAACTAGAATGATTTTTGAAGTTATGGTGTTATCTTTTATTGAATAAAAGCTTGAATCTTTAATCTTTGTTCAATGCATATTTGCATACCTGACCTAGTAATAAACTAGTGATGGCTGTTTTCAGATCTGTTGTTTGTTTTGGTTATCTAGGTCGTGTTATTTATTGGATTAGATTTAATTTTTTTTTCCTTTGATATGGCAGGTTTGAGTAATCTGTTTAAGAATTTCGACATACGATGAGGTTTAGAAAGGGTAGCAAAGTGGAGGTTATGAACAAGGATGTGCCTGCAGCATGGTTTGTTGCAGAAATCATTTCGGGCAATGGACGTGCTTACACTGTGAGGTATGATGGTTACCATGGTGTGGAGAAGGTATCTAGAAGGTTCATTAGGCCTTCTCCCCCTTCAATCGGTTCACAGAATTGGATTTTGGGTGATATCGTGGAAGTGTTTGATGAAAATTCATGGAAAGTTGCAACAGTTTCAAGAATCTTGAAAGGAGGTCGATTGTTGGTAAGGCTGCATGGGTTCACACATGAAATTAGGACCCACAAAGCGAACGTTAGGGCACGACAGTCATGGATTGATGGTCAATGGATTCCAGTTGGGAAGGTGATTCATTTTTCATTGTTTCTAATTTCCACATGATTCTTGTTAAATTATTAATCGTTATTTATCTTTTGATTACTATGTATAGGTTTTCGGGAAGCAATGGAGTTGAGCAAAATTGTTCCCTGAAGGTGGGCGCTCAGGTACCACTAGTTGGTTCAAAGATCCGTCAAAAGAAGATGATTGCTTATCTATATACAATGATGCTAGATTACAGAAGCTAAAAAGATCTTCCCCTTTTTGCTCGTATCTTCCTGAAGCTAAGAAAGTCAAACATGCTGAGAAAGATGTCAGTCAAAGTCAAAGGCATGTTTCAGGCCCTTCATTTGAAAAGGTAGATGCTTTTGAGGGTAACAAATACATGCAAGCATCATTTAACAATAGTTTAAATTGTTATTATGAAACGGGGAAAGAAAAACATATGGTGTTGGATGTGAACTTCCAAGAATATCAGAACCTATTGAGTCTGATAATGACCAATGCTCTGTTGGTAGTTGTAGTGTTCCTAGTGATGGTCCTAATAAGTTGTCTAGTCATTATGATGCAGATGTTCTTTCTAGTGATGGGGAGTCTTATAATACTTCGCGGATTGAACATGAAGTTGCAACGAGTATTCATAGGTTAGAGTTGCATGCATATCGTTCCACTTTGGAAGCGTTATATGCTTCTGGCCCATTAAGTTGGGAAAAAGAAGCATTATTAACCAATCTTCGTATTTAACCTCAATATTTCAAATGATGAACATTTGAAAGAGCTAAGGCATTTAATTTCATCTGGAGCCCGTATTATTGATTAACAGTGAATTGACGGTCTTTTTCTTTTCTTTTTCTTTTCTCTTTTAAGATTAGGTCGTTCTTGTACAATTCAAATAATGATGTAAGAAGTAATATAAAATATTATATGTAGTAGCTTCCTCTGCCAAGTTTGCAGTTGCCTAGACTTGTCGATTTTGTAATTAGTAATGCAATGTATTCAATCTTTTATGAGGTGTAATTAAACATTTATGCTTTGGTTCAAAACCTTGTTATGATTTTTCTTTTGGAACTTTATTGATGGATGGTGTACGTTTTCCAGAGCCACGATTGGAGGCATGCATCTCTTGCTTCCAAAGGGTCCAAACAAGATTTGGTTCTGTTGCCTTTCTCTTGGAAAAAGCAGTGGGGCTTTTCAGCATACATTTGCTACAGATAAGACAATCTGTTGCCATTTGGCACTTATCTGAACGATATATAGTGTTGCTCATTGAGCAGCCACCACTATCATTGTTTGATATTATTAGCTCATTTGTTGCTATTTCAGGCCGTTGTTGATCTGTCTTTCACTATGCTGGAGATGATTTATGTTGACAGAGGTGCCTAAAGTATCATCGGCATATTGTGTAGTAATTAGCAACCAAATAATAAATAATTTTTAAAGACCATTTTACACAAGGAATTATTGTTTAACTTGTGATTATCCTATATTATATGGTTTATCTTCACCGCACTGCAGGTTATTGTGAGAAGAAACCTCAAGTTGGCTGTAAGTGAACTACAGTACAGATTTTACTCAAAGCGAAAGAGTATGATGCACAGGTCTTTGTTAAGCCATAATGTAAACATGTTTACTGTGGCAATAGTGGTCAGTAATGCGTTACCTGATGTATTGCACATTCAACAGTCTGTTTGTTACTTTTTGTTATTCTGGTGTAATTGTTGTTAGCCTACGTGCTGCTTCATCATACTATATGATCGTAGATGTATATGTTTAAAGTTATCGGTCTTTCCATTTGATTTGACCGACTTGTTCTACCATAAGGGTGATATTTTGATCAGATTCATGCAAAAATAATTCTGTTAAACAAAAGTTTACTGGCCACCAACAGACTGAAGTGCAGTGTGCCCTCAGTAAAAACTGTATTATATATTAGTTAATAGCTTCTGGTGCTATTATTTCAGTAAGATCATATCTCATTATATGTACCCATGTTTGTAGCTGATGCTCCTGGCATGTTTTTTCTCAAAACTTTCATTTATTTTAACAGTTATATTTGAACTTTGAAATATTATTTAACATCAGCATTGAAATCTTTGTAATCTTATGACAAACATGACACAGGTTGTCTATGTTGTGCCATTGCTTCTGTATGTATAATTTGGTTGATCATGCATAATGTGTTTTAATGTGTTTTCAGCACCAACTGACCTACAAAAGATATTTGATAACCTGTCATATGTTGATGTTGTTTAACGGATTTGTCATTTCACATAATGATTTCTTAGACCTACTGACCGGCTAAAGATATCAATAACCTGGTGTTTAACAGATTTGTCGTCCACCATGACATGAGATGGTAAGCTTGATGATTTTCTAGATTATGTCTTGAATCTGATAGTTTTCATCTATTTATTTATTTTTTATTTCATTCATGACAGGAAGGTGATGTTGTTTTCAACTGGTGGCATGGATTTCACATGCCAAAGACTGTTTGCAGGTTTTCAAGATGACCCTTTGGTCCAATGCTTATTTCCATTAACTTGGTATTGTAATATCATATGAATATATGACCAAAGATAACGCATTATGTTGTAGATGTATACTAGGTCACCAACTTTCAATTGTGTATATTTTAATTTATTTTAATATCTCATATAAATAAATATTTATTTCATGCAAATATAATTCCAGCACACAGTTACCATTATTGTTTTCAGATTACACTTTTAATGCAGAAGCAACCCAAATATCATGTTTGGTGTAGAGTCATAATTGACTCACATTGAAAGGATTGGATGGTTTGCCCAAAGTGTGAAGTGGATTGTTGAGTTTTTATAGGGTAAATGACATAAATTGTACTTGTGGTTTGGTAAAAATTATGGGTTCAAGAGTGTTTTCAGGATCCTACAGAATAGTCATAGAACTGGTCTGGTCCGTTTACCTATTTGGACCGTTTATATTGAACCTTTTGGTTAGCGGCTAGGCCGGTAAACTGATTGAGCTAGATCTTGTGGTTGTACCTGATTTTAAAATATTACTTTTTATTTTTTCTTTTATTACATTATTTTGATTAATTTGTACTTCAAATCCATACTTTTATTTAATAAGTATTGAGTAAATTATATTTTTCGTCCTTTAGGTTTGTAGTAAATTTCAGGTTTCGTCCTTAAACTAAATAAATTACGATAAACGTCATTTACATTTAAGAAAATGCATGTTTCGTCCTTTACTCTAACGAACGTTAATTTTGTCGGTTAAGTCAGGTCATGTGCTTTGCACATGAGGGCATTTTGATACTTTTACCTTACCCCACCCCCCCACCCACCTCACCTCACCCTCACTCTTACACACAAGTACACACACGCGCGCGCACACACGCACACATACGCACGCACACACACACACTCTCTCTCTCTCTCTCTCTCTCTCTATATATATATATATATATATATATATATATATATATAATAGGGTCAGGTTCATTGCAGGACTCCCTTAATAATGAGAACTGTAAGAACTTTTTGTAACCATTGATTAGATCAATCAATGATGAGATAAATAGGGTAAAAATGTAATTAAGTAATTGAATAATTGTGTTATTTTTAAATGAAAAGGGTATATACGAAAAATTGCAATTGATGTTTTTATGGAAATAAGTTTTGGTTTGGGGTTGACCGTGAAATCCTTCCTATATCATACAAAATCAATTTCTTTTTGGTAAGAACACCCTCCTTCACATAATGAGTTGATTTAAGAATCATAAACCATTCTTGAAGTTTTCTAGCAAGAATCAATCGTAAGTATCAATCCTTCATCTTCATAGAACATGATTAATGTTTCTTCTTTTTCTAGGGTTTCGTAAAACCATTCAATCGATGCTTAGAGAAATTTTTATTATGATTTTGGTTTAAACTGGTTGCTAATTACTATTTATTATAGCCAAATAACTGACTGATTGTATAGATGCTTGAAAAAATGTAGCTTTGGTTTGAGATAATATTGTAATCTATATGTAATTAAGAAATAAGAACACGATATTGGAGGTTTGTTCTACTTTGGAATGGATTCTTATTATGAAACCTGATGTTATTTACGGTTCTTGATTACCTGAGTGTTATTGTTTAGTTAGTCAAAAGCTTGGACTTAATTTGGTTTAGTTAACTTATATGTAAAATATAAGCTTATGTTTTAATTTCAATCTTGCTTTGTGAATTTTGTTTTCTTAATATAGTATGTCGTATTTTATTGGGTTGGACACAAGGTAAAATTGATGATTATAGATATGCAAAAGGCAAGTTGGAAAATGTTTGATTGTTTTTAAAAGTTTTGTTAAGTTTTTCAAAATAGGATTATGATAAAAGTGGTTACTTGATCTTTGAGAACATGTAGTTTTGATATGAGATTATATTAGAATACTTATGTATAAGAAAAGGAGAACCATGAGATTGAAGGTTTGTTCTGCTTCGAAATGGGTTTTGGTTATGTAAAGTGTTGTTATTTATGATTCATGAGAACCTGAGTGTTATTGTTCTGTTAGTCAGAAGTTTGGTCTCATTTGGTTCGGTTAACGTATATGAAAAAATAAAAGTTAATGTTTTAATTTCAATCTTTATGTGTGAGGTTTGTTTTTGTATTAGTGAGTATGTCAATTTATTGGGTTGGAAACAAGTTAAAATTGATGATTATAGACATGCAACAGGCTAGTTTGAAAATGTCATATTGTTCTTAAAATTTTTGTTAACTGTTATTTGAAATAGGATTATGATAAATTTTAGTTATGTTATGTTTGTTGTGGTTTTTACAGTAGATATGTTTTCTTATGTGTGTGAAATACGAATTGTAACTTATATATAGATGTGATTAAAAATAGTTAGTTGTGTGTATATGTATGTGTGAATCTGGTTAGGTGTGGTTCTAAAGCTAAGTAAAAAAGAAATTTGCGTTTGTTTGGTATTAATGAACAAGAAGTGAAAATGCAGTATGATGATTAACATAATATTTTTTTTTCCAGGATAGCATATAGATTGGTTTCCTTTATGTGTTTTTACATATATGTAGATTGCAGAAGTGAAGTATAACGTTTAACATCTCTTTTAGTAAATTTAGCAATGACGTCATAAACCCAATCGCACTTGATGATTATAAAGAATGTGTACAAAATGAAACTGGTACATGATTGAGCATAAGAAACAAAACCATGATTGATAACTGGTGTAACCTAAAATAGCATTTACGTGTATGTAAATTAGTACCTATGGTAATGTTTGAGATTTTAAAATTATGTTGCTAGTCGTGTGTGTACAATTAAGCATAAGAAACTTTAAAAATATGAAAAATTGTAGAAAATGAACGAAGGTTTTAGTTTTATAGTCTCTTTATATATAAGTAAATGTTAGAACCAATGCTTAAAAGCCCCAAAAACATAAGTTGAACCATAATGATGACCGTGATTGGTTTTGTGTCATTAGTTTTTACATACATGTAAATTGGTACATATAAAAAATTTTGGATATTTTTAAAATGAGGTAAATGTAATAAAAGATTAAAATGACATTTAGATACCATTGATTGAGGAAATATTATTATGCTAGTGGTGCGTGAAAAGTTAAGCATATGAAATAAAGATTATGGGAAAATTATATAAAATTAAGCAATACTTTATATTTGTAGAGACTCTTTACATATAAGTATATATTCATAAGATATGAACAAATCGTCTGTAAAGCATGTTGTTAGCTATTGATTCAATGACCATATATTAGACACATAAAGAAGCCATTATAAATGTTGGTAGAAATAAAAAAAACTTATCTACCATGTGTGTATTTGTTCAAACAAACTTTAAAAATTACTCAAACATAATGAAAATCAAACATAAAAATACCAGGTAAATGTACTAAGAGGTTAAAAAGACTTTTGTAACCAATGATTAAGGTTAAATTATTGTATTTAACATCTTCCTATAATATAGTATAATCGTACATGCAGATTGCAAAATTGTATGTACATGAGCAGTATTATAAAAACGCGGGATTTATATATACGTAAAAACAAACAATTTAATATCAACACTGGTATTTAGAATAATCTTACAAATGGTTGGTGAAAGAACAACAAAATAAAAACCAAAATTTTGTTGCAGCAATTAAAATTAAAAACACTAGCAATTAGAATATATAATTCCATTTTAATTGATCAAAGATCAAACATGATACAAACAATAAACTACTACTCTTCTTAGTACAATTCTTAGGATCATAGTAATTGAAAACACAAGAGTAACTACAAAAATGTTTCCTCCTCCGTCCTGAAGACATGTGGTATTACATCTCTTATCAAAATCAACTTCATTAACCATATGCTCCGGTTAATTATGGCCTAAAACATCAACCAGAGCATTCGTACTAATATCGTAACGGTTCGACATGCCACTGAAAATTTAAAGAAATAAACAAGAACAGTTGGTTAGTGTGAGATGTTTCAATGCAAAACGTATATGATTATACATGACTATAAAATAACAATTTCAAAAAAAATTGAATAAATCCTAACAATAAATGAAAGATATGTTCAGATCATATGGAGAAATCTTACCTAAATGAGCAAAGCTAAGAAAAAATAAACTTGATTTTGTAAACACTAATAAAAGAAACATATGAAAATTGCTAATGAAGTCATGATCTCAATAATTTTGTGCAAATTGATGAAGAAATAAAAATTAGAATATAGTAAATGGAAAGCTTTAAAAGATACGTGTAAAATATTAGAAGAATAATATTAAATGTGTAACTTCCATAATTAAATAGATACAATAAAACCCAATTAATACATAATCTAAAAAGACTATAATACCCTTGCTGACCAAATTAAATAAAAATAAAACGAATTCTAATCAATGGCCAGGATTAGTTCTCGCGTTTGTAATCTTTAAGAGTCCTGAAAAGATCCTGACCCTATATCTATATCTATATATATATATATATCTATATATATATATATATATATATATATATATATATATATATATATATATATATATATACCACACTCCTCTCTCACCATTTCTACACCTGAAATCATGTCTACGGCGACCACCACCAGCGATGTCTCTGGCACCATCACCACTCACCGTTGTTATGTCTCTCTCTCTCTCTCATTTTTTCTATCTTATGTTGAAAAACCCTAGATTTAAAAATATTTATGATTTCATAAATCCTAGATCTGATAGAAGGGATGGTGGTTTATGGTGATTGAGGTGACGAAAATGATGGTTGACTGATTGCAGGTTGGGTTTGATGGAGGTATGATGTGGTGGTCGGGTGATCGCAGGTTGGGCTTGATAAAGGTGACAATGGTGGTGGTTGGGTGTCACGGGTGGGGTTTGGTGGAGGTGATAATAATGGTGGTCGGGTGGTTGCGAGTTGAGGTTTTATGGGGTGACGACGGTGGTGGTGGGTTTTTTACACGTTGAGATGATGGTTTTTTGAATGTGTATAATTGATTTTGAGTTATAAATCATAATTTGAAGGTGGATGATATGATGAAGATGATGATGATGATATTGAGAAGATGAAGATGAAATGATGATGATGAGATGATGAAGATAAGTGGGGCGGTGGCAGGGACAGTGGTAGATGATTATGGGGGGTTTTGGTGATGATGGGGTGAGGGTGCGGGTGGTGTGGATGGTGGATGGTGAAGATGATGATGATGTGGATTAAGTGGGTCTAGGTTTTTATTGTTTTAATATTCATATGGGTCAAAATGACTAATTGCCCTAATGTGTAAGGCACATGAACTTATTTAACGGACGAAATTAACGTTCGTTAAGGAAAGGACAAAACGTGCAATTTTTTTAAACGTAAAGGATGTTTAATGTAATTTTCTTAGTTTAAGGATGAAACCTGAAATTTACTATATACTTAAAGAACGAAAAGTGTATTACTCTAAAGTATTTATATATATTTTTCTTAAAATTACAAGTTCACGTTAAAACATATATTATATTCATATATTGTTATAAATTACATATTTTTATATTTTTATTATGTATGACATCATCTAGTTTTAAATTTGATTTGGTCGGTTCGACTAGCAGACCGTTCAGACAACCGTTATACCTGGCTTAACAATGTTATTTGAAGCTATTTATGGATTTGGCCATATTGTTTTGTTTTTTTGGTTACTTGTTTGTTTAATAAAAGATAACAAATCAAGTATATTTACATTTCTTGAAGGTAATGCAAATCATCAACCTGGGATATTTTTCTATTTTGGAAATAGAAATAATTTCGTTAGAATAAGAATAGGATCCAAGATGCCTTCCATATGTTGATTAAATTTCATGAGATTTTTAGTTAAATGCCTTTTTAAATTTCTTCACGCTTCCAATTTCTTGGGCTTCTTTTCTCAAACATCTACAACCCTTACACTTGGTGTACTTGACGTAATTTTCTGTTATCACCCCGTCTTTGCAATCAGAAGAGAATACAAAACAATGGGATCAAACGTATAATCAATTGACACAAACCAAAATTCTAGTTTTTTTGTTAAAATAGTTCTCATTCTTTGTTCGATTTCAATTCCTTAAAACGTTCAGTAGTGACACCTAGTGTTTGAAGCCGTATATTTTAGTTGGTTAAGGTATCCTTAATTCATCAGTGGGGAGGGTGTGGCTTTGTTACCACACCAGCCACAATCACCGCACAACGCCCCATGGGGCACTAAACAGATCGCGAGCCGTGCCTGAAGTCACAATGTTGGTCACATGTTTGCTTTGAATGTTGATTTGAAGCCTAATAAGATTATTCCATGCAACACTTCATTTTCACATTCACTACCATTGCACACTTTTAATAAGTGTGAGCATGACCACACACCACATAGATGGCGACTGTTCAAATAAATTTTTTGAAAATTAGAAAATTGATAACTAAATTATTATTTTTAATTGATCAAGATCAATGATCCTTGTTTTTTCACTTTATTATAGCAAATGGACCCCACAAAGTACATATGTTTATTTTTTTATTTTAAAACACAAAATCATTATTCTTGATGAAATGAAAGGGGCAATGATTTAGTTACTTTCATTTATAATACAATGTAGCATTATTTCCAAGATTATTTACTTTTTTTTGAGCTGCAACTATTTACTCTTGATTTCACCAGGCATTACACTTTTAAAGACTTAAAATTCACTATCACATTTGTATATGGCATTCGTCAATAGCACTAGCCGTGAATTTTTATCTAAATTAACTATTTGTGAGCCAACCGCCCCTTAGATGTAGATGCTTAGCTTGGAAATGGTTTTATGAACAATATGTAAGAAGAAAATGCATCTCGACTTCTTAACAGCTCTCTTAATAAACTTTTCTAAATAACAAACAGCTAAATGAACTTCCTTAATAAATGATAGTTTCATTAGGGCTTCAATTTTGTGTTCATACACCCACACAAGTTTCAATTGCATTCGATCTCCTACAATGGCAGCCCTAACAAACTTGGCAGAAATAAATAGATATAACATTATCAAAAACTAAAATTACCATGCTTTAGAGCCAAAGGAAAGACAAACTACATACTTGAAGGTTGAAAAGAGTGAAAAGCAAAAGGATAAATGGTGATATTATATTAGACATAACAAGTACTGATAAATTTGAACATTTCCATACATTCTCATGCAGAAGAATAATATCTCTCTCAAACAACTCTTGAAGATCAAATAAGTCCAATAAAATGAGTATTAACCATTTCTTCTCTATTCAAAGGCATCATCATCATCATCTGGAAGGGGCTGGTTTGCAGCTTGTTGAAGCTCAGCTTCATGCCTACAAAAACACAATCATACCATAGATACATACTACTGATACATTGCGCAGCTTAAGCAGTAGTAGAAGTGACCCTAAAGGGTTAAGCTAGAATGAAGAAAAACTTACTGTTGTTGAGCAGCCATATCGATTTGGACTTCTGGTGGAGCAAGTGCAGGGAGACTCAACAAAGTGTAAGTTTGCATCACTAATCACCCACAACAAAATTAGATCAAAATCCCGTAAGTTGACATATAAC